>CATIWQ010026812.1:0-13010 GCA_949673415.1 Euphorbia schlechtendalii
ATGCTATTGTTTCCTTATCTTTCTCTTCCCTATAATCATTGTTATTGTTGTTTAAGTTGAAAGTGAGTTGGAGAAAATAATTTTTAAATTTAGAATGGGAGCTGATAGCATGAAGTTTGACCTCGAGCTGGAAAGTTTTAATTTTTAGAGTACTTACCCGTTGGATTTAGGTATATTTATTTGCTTCCGGTGAATTTCACATTTGTTGTACTACTGACGACAGAACAATAGGATTATGGATGGAAGTTCAGCTGTTTCTGATCAAAATATGGAAGATTCAAAGGTGAAAGCTGTGGGACGAGTCACATATGTCTATGTTTGGGATATGGATGAGACCCTTATACTGTTGAAATCTTTGCTGAATGGAACTTATGCAGAGGCTTTCAATGGTTTAAAGGATGTGTCTAAGGGTATAGAGATTGGAAAGATGTGGGAGAAACACATTCTTGAGTTGTCCGACAAGTCGTTCTTTTACGAGGATGTAAGTTATCTTCTCGCTAGATCAATTGATTTGTGTTTTCTGGTGTAAATCTGGATTAATCAATCTCATCTCTGCTTGACAAACCTGTTAACTGTGGTTGAAGCTTGGTGATGCAGATTGAAAACTACAACATGCCTTTTCTTGACGCCTTGAGCCGATATGATGATGGGCGAGATCTATCAGACTATGATTTCAACCGAGATGGATTTAAGTCTCCTCATGATGAAGAAAATAAGAAGAAGCTTGCATACAGGCACCGAGTTATAGCCAACAAGTACATGCAGGTATTCTTTGGCTGCTAACTATCAAGCATAAGCCTGTATGTTACACATTTCCATACCATTATTAATCACAAAACTTGAACTGAAAATCCCCAAAATAGTATTCCAGAATCATTTTATGTTCACTGGAGTTATAGATAACTTTATCAGATTGTATCGAAGGGGTGGAAGTTGTATATGGCATTTATGAACTAGTAAATTTTTTCTGTATTTCATTGTATTCTCGTGGTCGACCTATACACACACACACATAAATGCTTGCTTTTCACTTATAAAAAGTGGTTCCAATTGCTTATGAGATGCGTGAAAATTTTATTCTATGAGAGAAATAATCTATCAATAAGTATTTTGATACCAAATACTTTAGGATGTAGTAATATTTTTCTTATCAGTTCTTTAAATTTAATCATGGTAGATCTCTCTTGTCTCCACCTTTCATTAGGCGGTTGAAGTCTTTGAATTGAATGGTTGATTTTTTTTACCTTTTGCATCTTAAAAATTGGGTTTTTTGAGACAGAAATGAATGTTTTGCATGTAAAAAGCTCCAGGAACGCAGAAGTAGCTTCCCTGTTCACGTGCTTTACATATGCTGCTGTATTATTAGAAAATTTGTGTATGTGCCTTACGACTCTATAAAGGATCTGATATCTCTATGAATAAATATGCCATAAATAGGCAAGTTTGATGGATTTTTTGGAAATTGAGGATCTAGTGGTGACATAGTTGGCTTTGTCATTTTCAGGGATTACCTAATCTTCTGGATCAAGAGACGATGAAACATTACAATGAATTGTATGATATGACTGATGAGTATACAGATAAATGGCTTTCTTCAGGTGTGCTGGGTTTCATATAAGGCAGCGGAGCACTAATTCTGTTACGCAATAATAATGCTTCACTCTGGCTTCTTTATTTAGTAATACAAGGCAAATTGCTTTTTTGTTTCACCCTGACTCAATGTTCAATAGCTATTCTGATTCTGCGTTCCATTTAATTGTACAAGTTCTTATAGAATATGTGCTTGGATTGTGCATACTCTTCGAAGAACTCTAATAATGGGGAAGTATTGAATGGAGATTGGCATTGTAATTGATCAGGAGTAGAAAGACAGACCATAAATGAACCGTGTAGGAATCAATAGGTGTGTATTATAAGGAGCTTTATAAGTGATTTTGTGGAATCCTTTTTATTTTGGTTGTCCGATTTCTACAGCAAACCTGCCCTGCTGTTTTCATCAGCTGTCATTACTGTTAATTGTAGCCACCATACAAACCTAAGAATACCATCAAGTGATGGTTCCCCTCGGTAAGGCTATGAACATGAAGCCAAGCCATGCGTTTTGTTTCCTACCAATCTCGGATTACTATTCTTTTTTTTTATTCAAAATATTATCCGCATTTTACCCAATTGCTCACATAGATTATGGCTCATCCCCTGTCTGGTCGAATATTTCTTCGTAGTCAGTATATAACTGTAACTGTTCTTTGATGACCCCAGTTAATTGACTTTTTTTTGGTTATTAGTGAGATTAAAAGCATTGTGGTCTTCTGATTTCCTTTCTTTTCATGTAAGTAGTTCACTTGTTAAAATATTATTTGTCTCCAATGTAGCACGGGCTTTCTTGGGGCAATGTTCGGGCAGGGAGGAAGACCTTACAAATTCTGTTGCCTCTGGTTCCGGGTCAGGCAACCTCAACAAAACCACATCTGAGCATATAAATGTGTTGGTAACATCAGGATCATTAGTACCCAGCCTTGTGAAGTGCTTACTTTTTCAACTTGACAATTTTATAACTCATGAAAATGGTCAGTCCTTCCTTTGTCTCATCCATTTTCGAATATCATATGTTTGACTTTTGCTAACTCTGCTCATATAGATAGTTTCTTGTTGCTGCTGTTGCCATATTTGCTTAAAATTTTGTAGTGTCTATTCATATTAAATGTGCATGCTCGTATGGAATGTAATAAATAAGGACCTCACTTGCATAATATCGAAGCAATTAATGAAATGACAGTTATTATGAGGTCAAATGCTTGATTTCTGTGTATAATTTTTGAGACATCATTCTGTTTTCCAGTTTATTTCATTCACGACTCGCATTAAAGTGTAATATCTTTAACTGTGGAATGTTCACCAACTTGCTTCAATATTCATATTCATTTTGAAAAATCTGCTAAGCTTTTCTCCACCACACCTACATCATTGGAGTAGACCAGTTTGACTTTAAAGACATTCTCAGTGATTTCTTTCAAGAAACTTCTGTTGTTCAGTTCAACAACAGATTTTGTATGATGTATACTGAATTTATGATTTGGCGATCTTGGAACATAAAGTATAGATGAACAAGAAAGTTCTTAGTCATCAAGAAAACATGAAATTCATTCAACTCATGTTCAATGCAAATGTATGAGAATCTCAATTGAATAAACTTGGATGAAGAACAGGATAGAAACAAGGGTATGGTTTAGGAAAAGGTTGACAAAATAAAGTAAAATTTGAAGATGCACAAGAATGTGCTTCAGTTGGGATAAAAAAAAATAAGGTAGAGAATCCATAATCTAAATATTGTTACGTGTAGTATGGTATTTAGGAGTCGGTTGAAGCATGTAATAATGTTATTGATTCTGTTTGCACGAATCTGCAGAAATAGTAACATAGAATTGTTTTGAGTAGCATCATAATATGAAATGATGACGATCACCTTTATTGGCTTATTCTGGACTTAACGAAGCTGTTGTGGTATGATTCAGTGTATAGTTCATGGGAGGTGGGGAAAGTGAAATGTTTTGAGAGGATAAAGGATCGATTCGACGGAGAAGACGTTCAGTTTTGTGTAATAGGAGACGGATGGGAAGAGTGCGAAGCAGCACAGGCCATGCGGTGGCCTTTTCTGCAGATGGAACCCCTTTCTGGTGGTGCAACCGCTCACGGGTTTCCAGGTCTCACACTTGCAACATTAGGGCACTATCTTGCAGTTGTTTATGGTAACTCCAATGCTCAAAATGATGAAGCCAACTCATCATCTCATCTATAATACTGTATGCTTTTTTTTAAAAAAATATTTCCATCTCTTTGTACAGGCTTCATGACTAGGAATGCAGAATCGTGCTTATTTAGCCATAGATTGTTCATGTTGAGTTTTTATTTTTTCTTTTTAATGGTTCTGCTGCAACTACGTCTACACATTTCCTACATTAAATTTAAAAAACACGTGCATTCTCACTAGTTTAAATCCTGTCTGCCCTCTCTTAATAAAATATGGTTACTAAGAGCATCTTTAATAGAAAATCTATTCCAATAATAGTGCACATAGGCAAGAATTAACAATTAGCTAAAAAATTGTCTTATTTTAGCTCTATTATTTTGTTTTTCCTATTTGATATGATACAATAAATGTTGAATTTTGTCTATTTGATTTATATGTCGGATATTGAAACATTTTATTTAGTTTGTAATTAAGTCATTATTATATTATACATTTCTAAATGAAAAGGACAATCTTTTGTATTTATCATTCCAAAAGACATTGTCTTTTTAAAATCATTGACATGTCATTAATGTAGGTTACATGTCACGTAATCTTAGAATCCATTATCTAATAAAGATGCTCTATTGATTTCATACTAACTGTCTTTTAATGATTTTATAAATTTTTTTGAATAAGTGTCGTTTTTGGATTTCAATGCATTTTTTTATACATTTAGTTTATTTTTCCTTTATTTAACATACGTTGAAAATGATAAAAAGAATAAAGTATTCGATCTAACTTTTAGATCAACAAAAATCACAATAAAATATTCACTCAACTTTTAAATTAACAAAAATCATATAAGTAAATAAGTATTTTTACTGTGGTTTTGGTATTGACACTTAATGTGACAATTATTATAAAATGAAGGTACTAATTTCAAACTTGCCATCCTAAGATGCTGTCAAATGGAAAGATCTAGTCGATGTCCATGAATGAGAATCATAGATCGAACTGAAGAATCGGAAAAATGGATGCTATCGTATAATTTTGTACCAGTTAAATTCTCAAGTTGGAAAAAAGCAGACTGGAGCTGCTGACATCCGTCACATGCTAAACCGCAAACAAATAAACAGAATAAGGAAAATTGCGTGGACTTTAAAGAACAGGGATTAATATGAAAGTGGCGTGCAAAAAGATATAGCCTTGTCCCTTGTCCCTTGTCCCTTGTCCCTTGTCTTGTGAACAGGTTACAATTATTTAGTCATATTTATGGCAAGGTGGCTACGTTATCTAAAATCTTGTAGGAAGACTTCTTACATCTTATCTTAAATTTCCTACCTTAAGTTTTAGATTTTAATGAATTAAATTATCATGAATCTTAATCACAATTTAATTTATCTTTCTTAGAGCATCTTTAGTAGACTACAAATTTTAATTAGATGTAATAGAATGGAAGTTCGCATTAATGAGGTGGTGAAATATACTAGACAATTTTAAAAGAAATATTTACAATAAATTGCATATTTGATTGCGAACTGTAATTTTTAAAATTAAAATAATCTAAAAGAAATTAAATTGTTTGGTAAGTTTTCCCTCAATTTCAATATAATTGTCATTTGAAGACATAGATTTTTGTTCAAAATAAATGTTATTTTCGGATTTCAATACACTTTTTTTAACATTTTGTCTATTTTATTCTTATTTAATGAATATTGAAAATGACAAAAAAATTAAAATATCCAATCAACTTTCAAATTAACAAAAGTCATAAAGGTAAAAAAATACTCCCTTCATTTTAAAATAACGCTTCTAGGTTGTTTGTTAATACCAAGATGATATTAATTAAAACAAAAAAAAATATTTTTTTACCCCATGACTTTTGTTAATTTGAAAGTTGATTGGATACTTTATTTCTTTTGTCATTTTTAAAGTACATTCAATAATGGTAAAATTGATAAAATTTTTGAAAAAGTGCATTAGAATTCTAAAACGACAGTTATTTTGAAATTTTTTTAAAATCTTAAAGCAACAATTATTTTGAAATGGAGAGATTATTTTTTATTATGTTAACAAATGCGACTTTTGTATTGACAACGACGGACAATTATTTTGAAATAGATGATGTAGTTAATAATCATCATGTAATTAATACTCATCATGGTATATGTGTGAAAAAGATTAATAAAAAGGTATATACTTTGCCCTAGTTTACGTCTCTGTACGCTTCCCAACAAAAGCGTACTTTCTTCCCAACAAAAACGTACTTTCTTCCCATCTTCTTAATTTTGTTGTTTTTTCATAACATAAAAACACAAAAAAACTAACTATTACTATTTAGATAAGAAGAAAGTCGGTTCAATCAAATATTCAATTTAAAGCACATACATTTTTCATATATGGCCTAACAAACCGTTCATTTCTTTAAGACATGCGTAACATTGATAGAATATTTTTCATATAATATTCAAATGAACTTAGAAAGTTAAATAATCATATAATACAACAATAATAATTCAAATCAAGCAACATTTATATATATTATTTTGTTAATACTGCGTTGGGTATTAGTATCTCTGATGATATTTTTATTATTGACTATTATGTAATTTCCATTTCCATTTTTTTCCTTAGGTAAATGCATATCCACGCCACAATACCATGACTTTTTTTAATTTGACATACTGTGCCATAATTAAGTTAAAAGAAACTCATGCTTACAGTTAAAAACAGAAAACTATGTTACTAGACATCAGACATGGGCTCGTTGGACTTGGCCACAAGGCCCGTCCAAGCCCATTCTACACAAAGCATGTTTGAGCAAGAAAATTATGATAATGATCCGACTTTTTTTTTAAAAAAAAAATAAAATTTACCTCATTTAGATTTACATTATTAAATAGAAAGAAAAATCCCAAATCACCCCGGATGTGATTCGAACCTCTTAACCACTAGGCTAAGATAATGATCCAACTTAATTATGTCGTAGTTCGATTAATATATAAAATGAATTTGAATTTCGTGTTATTTGCGCATATATTATTTATAATCTCGTTATAAAAATTGGAATTTTCTAATTTATTTTAAAGAATTTTGATACTAAATTTTGTTTGATGATTTATGCACAAATTTATATGCAAATTATATATTCATGAATTAATACATTATTTTATGAAAAAAATTCTGATATATTTTTGAAAAGTATTAGTTGGTGGGCCAGATTTTGGAACATGCTTTATAGTTACCCGTTCGAATGTAGTCCACCTCAGCCATCCCAAATCTACTCACAAGTCACAAGTAACTAGTTGGTTGGGTAAACCAATTGGTTGAATAAGTCCAGTGCGGTCCCATTCCCATTTATTGGAAAAAAAGCAAAGAAAATGGTAGAAAGTGGAAAGAATATCCAGTTGGATAAAGGTGAAGTAGAAAATTCAAAATTCAATAAACAGAGAAGTGTGGTCCATTTGTCTTGTTTTTTATTCAATGCAAAATCATGTCTTTTATTATAATTTTCTTTTACCTACAAACCTTTAGCTGCACCATGCCTGCAAATGCACTCCGTCCAAAGGTACATCAATTTGTTTCTCATTTTCACATATTAACTTCAAGTTTGGGTTGGGTTCAAAATCATTGTAAATTTGATTTTTTTCAACCGTGTTCATTGCAAAAATTGGTTTATATTGGGAAAGTGTTAGAACATTTGTAAACATTAATAATATTTTTATTAGCTTACAAACATCGCCAACAAGTTCACATGAAGTTCCAAACTGGGAATGCACATTTTTGTTCGAGTCTATAAAAAATAAAAAGTTCTGTTTTGGTGACTTTGAACCTATTCTTTTTACAAAGGGCAAAAATTCAATGTCTTAGATAAGTAAGCGTCATCTTCACCTTTTTATTTGAAAAAAATTATTTATATTATCTAAGATAAAAAAACAGTGCTATATAAAAAAAGAAACAAATTGTAGCATCACATGTCAATGGGACATATAGTTGTACTTGAAATTACAGCATCCTGGTCTTGTGGTGGGGTCATCATTCATCACCATTATATTTTATAGGCTTCATTTGTTTGATTTACATTTTCTTTACTTTTTATAATATAGTCCGACTCTTGTTTTAAATACATGTGTATTATTAAAAACAAATACATGTATATTTAGTTATCATGTTACAAATTTAATCACAATTCATGAAGACTTCCGACACATTTACATGTGCAAATGTATTTAGTAGATGCTATGTTTATTTGAACATTGATGTGTAATTATTTAAAAATCAAACTAAGGGCTCGTATGGAATTATTGTCAAAGCTAGTATCACGGAAAGTTCCTCCTATAAATTTTTAAAGACTTTCTAAAACTTTCGGATAGTAACACATTAAAAGCTTGAAAAATAGAATTTTATTGGAAAATGTGTGCAACAGATAACGTGATAAAAAAGGCAACCGGGGAAACTTGAAAAGGCAAATAATACAGAGTTTGGCTTGATATAGTTTAACTTATTATGCAGGGAATTTCTCTCAGTAAAAAATGGTGAAGGGAAAAAATGTAAAAAGGGGTATGTATGTGTTCGCCCCACTTCACTTCAATTCTGTTCAACTTTCCAAACCTTTTCTTCTTTGAGAGGCAATAACAGAGGAAAATGGTGAATTGATGCAGCAGTACTATAGTTGTTGAAAAACAAAGCAACAAATAAAGTAAAAGAAGAGAAGAGAAGGATAAAGAATGCCAGTCCCTCTAGCTCCTTATCCACCTCCACCTGTCAATTGTATGATTTGCTAGTAATTTTTTGGCTTAGATGAGGGTGTTAATAATAAGGTAGTTGACAAATTTCCAGGTTCACAGAGGCAGCTAGTTTGTTCAGGATGCAGGAACTTGTTAATGTACCCAGTTGGAGCTACTTCTGTTTGCTGTGCTGTTTGCAATGCTGTTACTTCTGTCCCACCTCCTGGTACTCTCCGAAATGCCGTCCTAACTTAGATAATAGAATAATTGATGTGTTTTCTGTCTGGGGGTTATAAAACAGGTACAGAAATGGCACAACTTGTATGCGGAGGATGCCACACTCTGCTAATGTACATTAGGGGAGCTACAAGCGTTCAATGTTCTTGTTGTCACACTGTTAATCTTGCTTTGGAAGGTCTTTTTTTTTTATTATTATTCATAAATAACATCATATATTCATTCTTAATTTTGGTACTCATTAGTGCATATGAAAACACAGCAAACCAAGTGGCACATGTACATTGTGGAAACTGCAGGATGCTATTGATGTATCAATATGGAGCCGCATCTGTCAAATGTGCTGTTTGCAATTTTGTCTCTTCTATTGGGGTCTCTTATTTCCTTCTTCTTTTTACATTTTTCCTATACAAACTGTATGTCAGATTTTATAATGTCCTAGTAGAAATTTTGCATATTTTTTTACATTTACCGTGCATTGATAGATACATGACCGAATAATGCAGGCCACAGCAAGCGCTTCCGAGCAAAAATTCAACAGTTGAAGTTATGGTTATTTGCTAACCAAATTTTAAGAGTTCTCCCGGCGAACCAGAAAAAATTAAGGTATAAAAGCACGTATAGAGTTCTTTAGGTGTTGAAAAAGCAGTTTTTTTTTTGGCAAAATATAATGTATGTATTATTTAAGTATGCGAGGTATTAAACAATCAAGTGTGTGCACTTCGAACCTTTTTGTTCGATTTGCCTGTTTTATCTAGCTGTTGGTGATTAATGTTTGCTATCTTCAGTAATTTATTATTGGTAACGAAATATTTAAAATAAATGTTTGATATAAAAAATTGTAAGAAAATAGTTGTTGCAAGAGTTTTCAAACTTCAATTTCATGATTTCAATACAATGGTATGAATACAAAAGAGAATGGGTTGAATATAATTTTGGATGTGATGAATTTGGTGAATGAAAATCAAAATCAGGGTCACTAAATAGATGTTTATTTGAACTTGAAAAAGAAAATTTCCTAGTAATGTTTATTATTGGTGATATTAAAGTGAAGGATTATTAATTGCTGCAATTGATGTATTATTGTACTTTAGTTGAGACAGACCAAGTCAATTATCAACTAGTCTACAGAATCCAAATCTTATCTTGTGCAAGATTTTCTGCATTATACAATTGCTTCCACTTCTGCGTGACACTTCAGTTCAACAACTTTTTTTCTTCCTAACATTATTTAATTTAGCATGAATTGATTCATGTTCTTTTAGATTATAAACTAATTTCATTTCAACTCAGTTCAGTTAAACGTAATCATAAATTTACATTAAAATAAGTTAAATTTAATTTTCTGAAATTGAAAAGAATGTAACTTTTTACATTTTAAGTGTTTATAAACCGGTGACGTATTGTGGTTTCGGTGAAACTGAAAAGGAATCAAGTGTCCACTCTTCTATGAAATATAGCTAAAAATAAAGCAGTAAATATTAGAAATGGAGACCCAGCTGACGTCAGCTCTTGCCACAGCTTTCACACTCAAATGGGCAACCCTCAATTTGGTTAATGTGTCATGTCATGTCATGTCCTTGATATCTTTTTCTTCTCCTGATTTAAGGATTTTTTTATTTCGTGTTCAAAGGGCAAACATAGACTACGTCCACCAACTCATAAAATAGTTCTAAATAATTTTTTAGTTTACAGTTTAGACAAAGTAAATTAATTGATTTTATATTTATTGACGCATTTACAGATAACCAGTTAAAATTTTGTAAGGACCTGTACGTAAGAGAGTAGGAGCCACAGCCGCTTACTTTGAAAATATAGTATATTATATGTTATGTAAAGCATTAGTAAGCACTTGTGTTGGTCGAATCGGTAAAGATAAATACCTAAGCCCCCTCCCCTCGCCCTTTCCAAGCAGCGCAAGGTCTTGTTTGATTACAGATAGGAATTAAGAATTTTAAAACATTTGATTGCTAGGTTTCGAACTAAGAGCTCAACTTTTGGAAAATTTAAGACCAAGGAAATAAGTTAATTGACAATTTAGTCTGAACTCTATTAATATGTAATTTTTGTTAGCTTCTTGTACTTCTCCATATCATTTGCTAATATTTTTTTTTCGAGTAATACGAGACATTCATTTTGCTTTCTAATATACAAGTATATTTTTTATTGAATTGTAAAAATATATATATTGATTGACATTTTTTTTTTTTTGTAGTATTTGACTGACATGTATTATTATAATATACGTATAAAATTATTTGATGTGTTAATTTTAGTGCTTCAAGTTTAATCATGCGTCCACCCCTGCCACCGAGTCTTATTATTTGGCAGCCTTTACATTTCAAATGAAGTATGAAATTATGAGTTTAACTTTTACTCATCAGTTATCACTATATGTTGCTAAAAATTTGTATTATATATAAAAAAAAATTAAGAAATCATAATAAATTGGTGTTAAAGAGTGATAGTTATAGATAAAATAGAGTTTATTTGTGTAAGGAGAGTTGATAGTAGACCTGTTCCCGAGCCTGTTTCAACGGCCATGCTTGGACACTCATCTTTTAAACGGCCCGAACCCAAGCCCGTCTAAGCCTGAAGATTTATGAGCCGAGCTTGATTTTTATATAAATATTCAAATCCTGCCCGATGAATTATTTTATTTATTTATTATACATTTATACATTAAATTTATAATTATTTTAAAATTTTATATTTATCGTATTAAATTTATATACTTGATTACAATGAATGTTACTAAATATTAAAAAATTTTAAATTAGAAATGTAATTATATTAAAATGTAAACATATTTTGACTTATTTTATTTATTTTCTATATAATTTAACAAAAAAACTATAATATAAAAAATATTCATGGACTTGGTACGGGTTTAGGAATGACCTTGTAAGCTCGACCAGAACCCGGCTCGAACCCGCCAAACCCGGCCCGAATCAGGTCTGGCTTGCTGAACAAACAGGTCTAGTTGATAGGAGAGAAGTGGTTAAAAATATTGTATCATCCGTATAAAATAACAAGTAAAGAGTGATTTTAACTCTATTTATTCGGATAGTGATATAATGAGATAGACTTGTCCTTATTTGTATTTATTTTCTTTATATGTTTGAGATTTTCTACATCAAATTTGTATGTTCATTTTCAAATTATTTGAATTTCTTTTTTGTTATCCAAATTTAACATGTTTTAAACTAAATTTAGAGGGCCATTAAGACGATAGAAATTCATGTATGTCAATCGGAAAAATGATTTTCTAAATTTCAACTTTGGTGTCCCCTATCAATCCACCGATGTTTGTGATGTTTCCATGAATCTCGACAAGTTTTGATCGCTATTTCACCCTCCTAATCGATTTATTTTCCGATTAGTTTCGATAAAAAAATTTAGTTTAGCGGTTTGAATGTGTGATTCCAGTTTTTGTTTAAGGTTTGATTGAAAATTTTTCCCTTGAGTTGGTTACAATTGGGCAGACAATGAATTTAATTTATAATGGGTAATTTGCGACTGATTTTTTTTTCTTTTGAGCCTGTGATGAATAGATAAGGAATGCATTTGGTAAAGGGGAGGTGATGGGTGTTGTGTTTAATGGGTAATTTGCATCTGAATTAACGTTGATGCTACAGCACCTTGCAGAACTGATGCCCTCATCGTTCAATTATTAGTTAATTGTGTTGCATTTGATATTTGTAGAATTTAACAAGCGTATCGCTTTAGGGTTTCGATTCATTCAGTAGTCCAATTTGATGCGACTCAACAAGCTTTTGCCATCAAGTTTGCTAGTCAGAACAAGCTTAACGAATTCGACATGATCTAATGTTTTATAATCTGGCTTCTTGCCTTTAACTAGGTCTGGTCATGGTCCTCAAATTTGGGCTGTGGAATGCTGCAATGGAAAGGCGTTCTTTTTCTAGCTCTGTGTTCAATGCTTTTATATTCCCCCTCTTTCTTTCTACCTAGCCACACCATTTGCCTATCGCATAAAAATTCAACCCCACCATTATCACTAATATTACCAATTAAAAATCCCCGTTTCTGTCTTCCAACAAACGGCTCCAAATTCACATCCTGCCACCCAAATGGCCCATTCCCAGACTCAGAATCAGATGATGCGGTGTCTGCAACCCACACACGCGTTGAGTTTCAGAATTAGAAATCGGTGGAGGGTTTGAAGAAGCGGAGGACGTTTTGCAGAGAGAGAAATGGCCGAGCTGGGGCTTAGAAAGTGAGGATGATAGAATTGGGGGCTCAATCGGAAAGAGAGATCGGCGAGGGGAGCCAAAAAGGCCAAATCCAGAGAAAGG
>CATIWQ010026842.1:0-12276 GCA_949673415.1 Euphorbia schlechtendalii
ATGGATTTGATGGTCCGACGGAAGAATCTTCTTGAGTCAAATTGAGTTTCTTAGTGCGGTTGGAGTAGGAATAGAAAGAATAAACACCATCGTTTTCTTGTAGAAGTCAGGTGTTCTTCAAATAATTTCCATCCATATACCGAAAATACTCACCCGGTTGTTGAACATAGGGGAGTTCACCTCTTGCTCCCAAGACTATGGCAGTGATAATTTCGACCGCTCCAATTTTACTCTTCATGCTCGTTGAGTTCTTCTTCATCATATCCCAAATTATATCCACAATTTCCGCCTTTTGCTTCATCATAGCTCATGAAAGAACAAACAAGTCCTTCTTTTGAACTTTAGTATTTTCGACTCGATAAAATACTGAAGTGGAAAGGTATTTTTGGAGAAGAAGAATACATTCGTCCTTAATGAGTTTATTAGGTGAATTTTTGGGATCGAAGACTCTCTCACCTGATAAATTTACCCAAACTCGATTAGGTTGAAATAAGTCCATCATGCTTGATGAGTTGAAAATCTCAAAATCGAACCAATTACCCATCATCTCTCTTGTGATGGTGTATTGTTGTCCTTGATTTCGAAACTGAATCGCCCTCCTTTTTGAATCTTCGTAATCGAATGTCACTAAACACTCGAGAATCCAATCTCGATTTTGTGGGAACCGCACATTCACAAATTTCAAAAGGCCAGGGATGGAAAGGTAGTCTTCCATCTCTTCTCGGAGATTAAGAGTTTCCAAGAAAACTAGATCGAGGAATATCATCCGGTGATATCCAATTTGCTTAGGTTTTGAAATCTCTTGCCCTCTTCTCTTGTCCTTAATTGGAATGGACAATCGAATTCTTCTTGAATCGATTATGCACCTCTCCTTTGTGCTGCTCTTTTCATACAAGTCATGTTGGTTTGAAGATAAAGGAGTAAAAAAGGTTTAGATACTTGAATATAGAAGATTAGAAATTTTAGGAATTTGAAGGCTTTTTAGAAGGTGTGGTGGCTAGGGTTCAACTTGGACCTATTTATAGAGGTTTAAGGTGACTCTAATTGGTTATAAATGGGTTTATAGCCGTTTGGGGTCAAAACTAGCCGTTAATGGCTGTTTTAGCCATCTGTTGTGTGTCAGTTCGCGATCTGTAATGGTTATAATTTTTCCGTGTCACAATCGTGAAGGCCAATCATGATTGTGACTCTCCTCACGAAAGAAATAGAAAGTTTTTCTACCTAGTGTTCATGTGCTCGAAATATGTCTTGGTCACGAGCCTCTTTGTTCTTCAAATCCTTCAATTTTTAGACTTTGTACATATAAAAACTTAGAAACAAAAACACAAGCAAACTTTGTAAAATACAAATGATAAATATTTACTATTATACCTTGGGAATTCATGGTGAAGATAGCAATTGAACATCAACATCTTGTTGTTCAAATTTTCATTTATAAAAACAAAGATTTACAAACTAGCATGAAAACACAAATAAATAAACAAACAAACATGTAAAACATAACTAAACTGAAAGAAAAATAAAACTAAACAAGATTCTAAATGAAGAAGGAAAAGATGAAATTTTAGTCTAGGGGAAACGATCCTATCATACGATTAATTTCATAGTAAGATTCCCTCAAATCTTGCTCAACATCAATTAGTAAAGCACAAATATCTTTGATTTTTCTATGGATTGAAACTTGCCATTCCATAAGGTCACTTAATCTTTGATGGAGGTTGGAATTTCTTCTAATTTCTCCTTTCCTATTTTCCCTTTCTCTCTCTTGATCTGCTTCCACCCTTTCTTCCCATGGCTTCCAGCTATAAGTTATTCTATCTTCTCCAATGTTCCTTATAAGGAATTTTTCTCAAAGAAGACTTTCATTGTTAATTCCGGAATTACATCCTCACTATTGAAAATTTTCGTAAAATAAGGTAATCTCCCTACTTGGCCCAACAGATTTGCCATAGTCCGACACCCATATTCGGTCAATTTAGGATTTTATGCCTCAGACATAAGCATTTCCATCATAATCCCAGAGACATCGATAGGTGTGCCCTCCAGAATTGCTTCCATGATAAACAATTCTTCAAGAATTATAATATCGGAATTAGACCTACCAAACAGCGCACCACTTAAATAAAAGTGTAATGCCAACAAACACGGATCACGAATCCACCTGCTATAGGCGAATTATTGTTCGTATTTAGTTTGGCCTGTCAAACGATTCTATGCTGGTACAGGATTCCAACCAAGAGGCATATTATAGAAACAATCTTTTGGAAATCCCAAATACTTCTCCAAAGCCTTTCTCGTGATCTTGTACTCTTTCCCATGGTGGTAATAGATTAGACAATTTTGTCTATCATTTCTCCATGCCACTGTGACCAGCATTTCCATGCAATCACTCAAACTATTTTCGAGGGTTAAGTTGGAGTAAATGACAAAATTAAGTACTCGAAGATAGTACATAACTCTGTCTAATATAACCAAATGAATAAGACTGTTCCTATGAATTGTATAGGAACTCTTGAATTCAGCAACTCGAATCATTTCATAATTATCTCCCTCTTCCTCTGAATAGATTGGGAATGGCACTTCATACCACTCCTGGATATTCTTTGGACGAAAAACACCGGGTCTCGTTGGATAAACCATTTGGACGAAAGAAAATTTGTAAGAAATGAAAGGATATTTGATTTGGAAGAAGTTTTGATTTGAAGGAAGAATTCTGATTGAAGGAGTAGATTATTGATGAACAGACATGCATCAATTTATAGAGATTAGTGGAATAACTATCGAATAACTGCTCAACCACTGCAGTTATCGAACGTATCGCGATCACGAGACTAAGTCGCGAGCGTGACTTACAGAATTTTGAAAATAGAAAGTTGGTAGGGGAATTCACGAGCATGATAAACAGTTGTGAAAGTGAATAGTAAAAATAGAAGAAAATCTTCTATTTGTCGAGAATTAAGATGGAAAATTATAATGAATAACCCCAAAGATGATTATTTCATATTCTTTTCACATCTAGAATGAGATTTAGAAAATTGTATGGTATAGGAAATAAAACAAATAAATAAAAACTTTAGAACTTACTTACCTTCCTTGTAAATATCTTCAAAATGCGATTGCCTTCCCCGGCAACGGTGCCAAAAACTTGATCACACTTTTTCACTGATAAGTTTAATCCCTTAATGGTTCCGAAAACTTGTTCGTATAACTTGGCTACACACGTCCAATAAGACTTATCCTTAATAATAATGCCAAAAACTTGTTCATGAAAAATATAGGTGCTGTCAATACCCCTTATCACATAGAAAAATGGTGATAACTACAAGTATACAGTTGCGATGTAGTTTTAAAAGATATCGAACCCACAAGGAAGGAATAGCTCTAAAGATCAACAAGGAAAGACAAAGTAAAGGAAAAAATAAAAATAGTTTTGAGATTTTTGAAAAGGGCAGATCAGAATGAAAAGTTGAGTAAATATAGATGTGATAGATGAGAGACTCTAAATACATAGATTTTCACTACGAACAAGTATAACAGAGAAAACATGCAAGTTTAATAAAGATGTTATGATGCACTAGACTAATCTAACAAACCTGGTTAAACACACTCAGATGTTCAATGATTCGCCGCAGAGCAACACATGAAATAACTTTTCTAATCCTAGCGCAAACGAGATAAGACTATTATATAAACCTGGACAACGTCAATACTATGCTTAGTACGGGTCGCTCTCATATAGCCACATTTAGCAAGTTACCATTCCAAAAATGTTGGCTCACTAAACAGCGTTATATCACAGATCTAGTGATTATACACAATATTGTTAACCCCGAAACTACTCCTAAAATTAACGCCAATGCATATAACTTGATTAACATAAAAGACTTAGCACGAAATACGCATTATGACACATGGACATATCATAAACTTCGAAATAAAAAGTATAAGTAGAAAACAAAGAAAAGTTATAAGATATGTAAGTGAAAGCTAAAGTTGATCAAATTGTATCCACTCTTTAATGGGAGTCGTTAATTCTCGCAATTCCTGCGTCTACTTTGTATTCGGTCTCGGCCTGTACAGAACCTCCACTAGGATGTTATTCCTTGCGAATATCGAACAAATGAATATTGAAGAACAAAAACTTTTATTGATAAGTGATTTGCAAGTACACTTATACAACAATCACTCGAGAATATAGAGAAATCTAGTGATCGAAATAAGGATTCGAATCACTTAAACATTTTCTCGCTAACACTTAAGAACATAGCAAACTCTCTATTTATACACACTATATTTCTCTCTAATTGCACTCTAATATTCTCCTCTCTGGTGGTGCTGCACTTGAATGCACACTTGAATCCACGAAACTGAAGAGGATTGGAGCCCTATTTGTAGAGTTTGAAGGGTTGCGTCTATCCAAACAAAGGGTTGCGTCCATTGGTGAAAGATTGCATCTCTTCATTGTGATTAGCTGAGAAGCTTTGATAAAATCCACAATGGATAAGCACCTTTTCATGTTTGGTTGACTACTAATAGACGTCTGTTCGTTGGTAGTTGATGGCGGTTGATCATGCTTATCTAGCGGTTGTTAGTTAAAAAGATAATACCAGAAAACTGTCTATGTCGCGACCGCGATATACATGTCGTGATCGTGAATCTTTGATTGGCAATCTTCTATTTCTGAAGTAAACAAGTCACGACCGTGGATGATTATCGCTACTGTGAATTGAGTTTTACTCAGATTTCTTCTTGTAACTTCACCGATCTTCGACAGCTTCGTTCCTAAGCCAAATCTTTAAGTTCCACACATCTTTTTGCACCTTTTTCACTCTTTTTTTCATAGAATTACACTTTTGATCATTTTACTCCCAAGATTTACCTAGTTTCTGCATTTGCATAAAAAGCAACTACATACCATGTGAAATCTTTTATATAAGTATAAAAATGACTAAAACTACAGTGTTTATTGTATAAAATTTATATGATAATAAGTGTAATTATACACTTATCAAGCAGCAACTGGAAGAATATGGTATAAAGTCAAATTATCTTTAAGTTATGTATGATAACAAGAGCGCAACTGACCTATCTAAAAATCTAGTTCAGCATGGCAGGATGAAGCATGTCAACATTAGACATCACTTCATTAGGAATCATGTGCTACGAAGAGATGTCAAGCTAGAGTATGTTCCTTTTGAGGAACAGTGCACTGATATCTTCACCAAGCCATTGCCAAAGGAGTAATTTTGTATTATGAAATAGTTAATTGGTATGGCTAATCCACGTTGAAGAAGAAGAAGGAAGCTGAAATTCTCAAAATTTTGGCTAAGGGTTGGAGATCAAGCCTAGAGAAGACACACAGATAACACCGCCAATATATTAATGTAATGGCGTGAAGACTTGTTTCATGGTTAATTTTAAAACCTCTACATTTTCAAAAAGACGTGCATTTGCATAGGAACCGTTTTCATAAAAACTCACCATTTTATTGAGGTGATTAATGTTACACAAATCTTAGTGTTCATTTTCATCTTGAGCTGTGTTAGCACCATGTGTCCCTGAGAGATCTTGAGGTCTATAAAAACTTAACAGTCAAAGAGAGAAGGATACTTGCTTTCTAAATTTTGAAATCCAAAGCATTCGAACCCTAATTCTTCTTCTCTTTCAATTCCTCTTTTCAATCCTCTCAAATGGAGATTACCCAAACAACATTTAGGCTCAAGAGCACTACTTCAATGAAGATCATTGTCAATACCAAAGGGAAAACTAAGAAGCTTACCTTACACGAGGGAACCCTTTTCACAAAGGGAGAATGGGAGGATAATCTCAACTTCGGTCCAATCTATGAGGTGGACTATGAAGGGTTGTTGCTAAACAAGACCAGGCACAAGATCATCAAGCAGTAACACCTGAGTTCATTTCAGAAAATGGAGGGTCTTGTAATCACAGGACTCATCAGAGTTTTGTACTCAAACCTCTACACTATCGAGGGGTTTGATGATGTTTCAATGATGGATTTTGGAGGCAAATGCACCCTCGTCTATGATAGATTGATTGGGAGCATCCTCAATATACCCAACAAGGGCACTCAACTTAGAAGAACTGACGATGAAGATGCCGTTATCATCTCGAAAGATTGGGAGCTTCCGTGAACTATGTTTTAGGGGAGATAGAAGCCAGCTGCATGAGTTGGATCGCAAGGATGTGCCATGAACTGGTGGTGAAGCTACTGCTACCAAAAAGGGCTTTGTGACAAGTTACACCTACTTTGAGAGGTGTTTGGTCTACCATATGGTAGAGGGTAAAAAGCTAAACTGGCCAGTGGTGATCTTTCACCATTTGACCAAGCTGACTAATGTCTATCACTATGGTTACCTCATAAATGAACTTATGAGGGTAGAGAAAGTGGAAATAGCTCAGTTTTTGGAGGAGTCTGGTGACACGATTTTTCCAGTGAAGAAGCGATTTGAAATTGCGCACTTCAGCAAACTAGTTCATAATTAGGTGCATACTAGGTATAATAAAGCACAACAAAAGTGCAAGCTTAAGTGTGTACCAAAAGCAGTGCCTGTGGATATCTTGAAGGAGGATGAATATGGATTTATGGTGGATTTCAATGACAGCGATGATAATGATAAGGCTCCCATATCCAGCATCCTTGAGAAAGTCACCACTGCCTCCTCTCCGAAGGAGAAGGCTGCTTCCTCCAAGGCTAGGGGTAAAAGTCCTACAAAATCCAAAGTTGATGAGGCACCTGCTCAACCTCAGTTACAATGAAGGAAGATGAAGGCCAAAAACCACACCCAAAGAGAAGCGGAGACCAAAGTTCTAGCTGAGCAGCAAGCGAAGGAACAAGAAGAATTGGCTGCAGTTGATGAGCACCTGCGCCAAAGAAAGTACAAAATGGTTTTTTATGAGGAATCAGAGGAGTAGGGTGAGGCTAAAAAATCAAGAGAAGAGGACACTTTGAATCCTAACGCTGTAATTCAGGTTTAAGAAGCATTTTCCAAAGTTAAGGGCATTCACTACAACTGTTCTACCACCAATAGGCCCCTACAACGCAATGTACAGGTGGTGAGCAGTGAGGAGGATGTTGGAGACACCCTCTCCCTTATTCTTGAGGAGTTTGGTCCTCAGAAACCCAACATACCCACACCCTCTTTCACTCATGTTGAGGAATCCTTAACTCAGCATGAGCAACCTTAAGATAACCCATCATTGGGTCATATAGCTAACCTAGAAGTTCCTAAAATTCATACCCCTCTTCTTCTGTATAACCTAAAATCCCACCTTCTCTTATGAACCTTCAAATCCCTCAGTTTCTACTCATGTAGATTCTGAAAAACCAATTGTAATTTCTCTAATCCAAATTCCTTCTTCACCTATTAATACCCAAAACTCACCCATTCATATTTCTTCACCCACAAAGTGCCATGGCTCCTTTTCTCCAAGTCACTCACAAGTAAATAATCCTTCTACCCATTCTTCTCCTCTAAATTCTCAACCTCAAACCATTCCTTGTACATCCCTTGTATCTTCTATTCCACTCAACCAAAATATTCCCCAAACTTCTTCAATTGTAAAAACTTCTGAACCACCCTCTTCTTCAAACCTATCCTCTACCCCATTAACCCCTCTGGTTAGGTCCCAATGCCAAGAACTACGCTCAGTAGGGAAAAGCAAGTGGTCAGACTGCTGAGGCAAATTTTACAGCCCATGAAGCAACTGAACCCAGTAGAGAGCCAATCTAGTAAGATTTGACTGATGCATCTTTCTTAGAGGAAATTAGAGAGTTAGCTAGGAAGAAATTCCCTATGCTCAAGATGACTGCTGAGTTAGATGGAACAGTAAGCAAAGTGCTACTCGCTCATGAATTGACGGACTTTTCCTCCAAAATGAAGGTAAAATTTCCTAAGTTTGAATAGCACACAATTGTGCCCGGTGAATCTCTATACTTTGAAGAGTTTAAGAGGATCCAGGGTAGCTTGTTGGCTATTCGAAGTCATTTAGCAAAAGAGCGTGCCAAAATTTTGGTGGATAAGATGTCTCTTATTCTCACTTGGTTGATTGATTTTGCATCCTAGCTTGGGGCTGCAATCACATCTATCACCACGTTTACTGCAATGGCTAATGCTGTTGCAGGAAAGATAAAGGGTAACGTGGATGCTGCTACTGAGCAGCTGAGTCTCTTGAGTATCAATATGGCAACTCAAGTGACATAGATTCATACACTGGGTGAGGAGTAGGCTAAAATAAAAAGACTTGCCAATCGCAAGATCGAGAATGTCTTGAAGGAGGAGAAATCTACAAAAGATGTTGGCAACAACATCGCGAAGTTAGTTGAAGGCCAATCCAAATTTTTGTTACACCATGATAATAAGTAGTATGAAATGGTGAAGCTACTGAAGGAAATATCAACCAAGATGAATAAGGCCCTTGTCATCAACATTGACTCTCTCTACACCAAAATGGACACAATCCAACGAGAGGTTAATGAGCACGTAACTGAGAAAGTCTCTGCATCGCAGAAGTTTCTTGTCTCTGCCATGGGAAGATTTTTCCAGACATGCCTACTCCAAATTTACCTACTATAGAATCTCTTTGCCCTAAGACCGGTATGACTATTCACACAAAGTTGAATGTCATCAAGCTTAAAGAGGAAGATCTGTAGAAGAACTTGATACTTTGATGAAGATGGGTGAGTAGAATGCAAAGGACATTGATTACACTTCAAAGTGTATTTCATCTACTGGTCCCAAAGTCCTTGATATTGAGGGGTAACTGAAGATTACACTGACTGTAATGGACTTTCGATGCCTTTTTCAATGCTTTCAACAGTTCTCATGTCAAGGATTTGAGCAGATTGCGCGCCTCTCCAAATGTCACCATCTTCTTCTTAGTGAACTAAATGATTAAGATTTTCTTACCATTGAAGGCAAAAAGCAATTAGAGTAAGACATATCCCGCAAATCATCGGCCATCAAGAGAACTTCAGAGCTTCCCTCGATGTCTTCAATACTTGCCTTGAACAAATTATGCAAGGTCAGATAGCAAAGGGGGAAAAGGTAGTTGAAGATGCTCTCTGTACGGCGAATCTCAACAAGGGAACTCTTCCAAGGGAACCATTTTATCACAAGCTTCCTCAGCAGCAACATCCCAAATCAAATCAAGACAAGACTGTTCACTCTTCCTCTTCTGTACGTAAAAAGTAGTATAAGCCATATTCCTTGTATTTTTCAAGAACTTGTAACAGGACTTTAGTATGTAATCTTAGTTCAAGACATAAATTATGCACTCACTAAGTCATTTTTTAATTAATAAAAAGTTACAAGTTCCCACCTCAAGTTAACATCTTCCTAACTTTATTTTATGTTGTATGTATATTTCTGTTGTGTGTTGAAAATCTTATGTAGGAACTAATACAAGAGACCAACTTTGAAGTAAAGCTAAAGTAAGACAAAGTTCCAAAGTGAAGAAAAATCCTCTAAGTATGGGGGAGCTGAGCTACTTGACGAAGACTCACTCAGTATGGAGGATTTCAAGTTGACTAAGGGAAGTCACTCAGCACAAAGGAGTCTTGCATCGCTTTTCAGGTATTCTTGATATCTCTAAACTACTTATTCAATTAACTTCTTCTACTACCTAGTTTGCTATCTGTCCAAAATGAGGGAGATGTATAACCCAAGTTAATAGTACCTCATAGTACTTTAATGTTTTGGAAATAGTAAATTATCTAAGATAGTGAAATTAATTGAGTACTAAGTATAATCTTAATTAATGAAGCTGACTATAGTTTGTTTAAGGGAAAACAACTCAGTTTGCTGAGTAATTAATTAAGTTATGGCTTAGAGTAGGAAAAGTTAAGTCTCTGCTGAGTACTACGTAGTTTAGAAGTATATCAAGTCAGCTATGCTGAGTCAGCTTTTATTAATTGAAAGTTATTTCCTTTGACACTAAAGAATTAAAGGACACACGTGCTACTAACAAATTCTATGGGAGACGGAATATTTGTTAATTGGTATTCAGGTTAAATAGCTCTGAAATTAAGGAAGATTTCCAATGGTCCTCACAAGATAAAAGGTGTCAGTAAGGAATGTCAGGATTCCCTCACTAAAGTCCAAGATAAAAGGAATTTCTGACATGCGTTGTTTTTCAGTGCCTCCTTGTGACTCAGCCAACATCAGCAATTCAATCAATTTGCAGATTCCACGTTGCATTCTCGCACACCTCTCTCAACCGTATTGCTTGAAGATAAAACGATTTGTCAATGGAATTTTATCATGCCTCAACATTCAAATTTCTATCTCTAAATGTCCTAGAATCTGTCTCCAACCAGGAGATTTGAAAGATATGAAGAGAAGAGAAATTGAAGATCAGCAACCTTGAAAAGGTTTGCAACGACTACTTAGCAAAGCTTCAAGTATAAATAGAAGACTGAAGCAGATGTTCAACCTTGGTGAATCACCTCGAATTTCTTATAGAACTGAAACTCTGTGAAATTACTCCCAGCTTCAAGAAATTCCAAACTCAAGCAACCAATAAACATCAATTCCAAATCTGTTTGTAATAGAGAGAAATACCTAGAATTAACATTGTAAGGATTTAACGTTTTTATAAGTTGAATTCAGTTCACAATCTTTTTTTCAAATTAGAGTATCAGTTTGGGAAGGGTACCCAAACTGAGTTGAGCGATAGTTAGAAAGGAAGGTACTTTCTGTAAAAGTGTGTCTACCCACTGTAAAGGCTGCTCCACCTAAGTAAGGAACAAACACAAGTGGATTAATAAAGCTCAGAAAAGGTATCTGGGGACTAGAGGTAGGCTTTGGGTCGTACCAGGATAAAATTAGGTGTTGAAGTTCTTAACTTGTGCCTTTAGCTTTTTACTATGTCTTGCTCATACATCATCTTATCTCTGTTTTGTGATTTGTTTGAAAAACCAATCCTAAGCTAAGTCGAGTACTCAGCAACAGATTGAAGATAAACGTGCCAGCGAAGCTGAGTAGTTTATACAGTTTTTATATCACAACTTAGCACGCATATAAAAACTTAACTTGGTGAAACAAAATTTTATAAATCTTAAAAGTAAGCAAGATTCACTCCCCCTCTGCGGTTGTTTACAAGTCGTCTAAGGATCAACAATTATTAATATTTAAAAATTATTCTTACTGTATGCATAATCAATGTTAACTACATTGTATAATAATTAATTTTCTATATTAATATTTTCATCATTGCTCTTCCTCTTATTATTATTACTATTAATTTTTATTAAAGTATTAATTATAATAATCATTATTAAAACTAAAATTTATAAATTTGAACTGAATTTAATGTACCTTAACTGAACTGAATAGACTTGAACTGAACTTAACTTAACCGAACCAAATTGAAAGTGAAGAGAAGAAGGCCCAATACTCAAAGCTTTGATTCAAATAAAAATAATAATTTTAGAAAATAATATTATTCTCAAAAAATATCGAAATAAAATTGATTTTATTAATCAACTTACAAAGTTTTCATTATTTTATTCATAAGAAAAATTAAGAAAAAATGGGTGATAACTTTTGCAAAACCGCCTTCCAAGAGGATAGAAACAAGGTTATTGACAACATGAACATGGGCCTCTACTGCTGGGACAAACTGAGGCACAAGCTATTACAACCCATCTTTTTAGGGCTTTTTTAGAAATGCAGTAATATGAATAAATAATTTAGGCAAATTATCACCAATTGTAAGAATGTTTAATTAATTAGAATTAATTGTAATTTTATCTAACCTTATTAATAACAACATTCTCTCTTAATTAATTTGAATTTCTTAATTTAAAAAGACCATATCTCTCAAACCGTTAATTTTTTCGAAACGATTCTTTTGAATATTTTGTTCGTTTCATTTTTATATTTAAAACAAGATCCAATTTGATATACTTTCGACAAAAAAAATTGAAAGTTAAAATTGGTATAATTGATAATATACTAGTTTGCATTAGACCTGTTCGTCGGGCGGGCCGGACCGGGCTCGGACAGGGCTTGGCGGGCTTTTTACAAAAAACGTTAACCCAAGCCCGGCCCAAGCCCGTACTTTAGAACTTTGGGCTCGGGTCGGGCTCGGGTCGGGCTAACAAGGTCATTCCCAAGCCCGGCCCAAGCCCATGAACATTTTATTTGTTATTAATTTTTTTTATTAAATTAATAGAAAAAATATAAAAAAAGTTAAAATATGTTTAAATTTTAAATATAATTGCATTGTTTACTTAAAATCTTTAATATTTAGTAA
>CATIWQ010026882.1:0-13253 GCA_949673415.1 Euphorbia schlechtendalii
GTTCCTCGTTCGTTTTTGTAGTTTAGGTGATTTAATGTGAAAAGGTTGATGTAAAAGTCCAAAAATCTTCGTTTAATTCTTGGGATTTTAGTGTAATTTTAATTGGAAAATAACGTGTTTATTTATCCAAAAGATAATCAGACTCGAGTTCTAAATTGGTTGTAGACCAGAGAATATCTGAGGATTTAAGAAGAAAAGATGAAAAAATTTGATTTTAAGATGAAGAAATTCGAGATCCAAAAGTGTTTTTGATCCGAGAAAAAGTTAGAAGAAAGTGAGAAATATTGTTTTTATTTTTTTTGTTCTGAAAGAGAGGATTTTTCTCTCTCAATTTCCAGGCCCCTGTACTGAAAAAGACACGACTATTTATAAAAGAAAGAAGTCCCGGAAAGATCCAAAATACAGAGCCTCACTGGTGAGGGGTCTCGCCGTGTGCGCGAGGCTCCTCGCGTGTGCGCGAGGCTGCCTCGCACAGCCTCGCGCGAGGCATCCTTCTCGCGAGGGCTGCCTCGCGTGAGGTTACCTCCTCGCGAGGCTGCCTCGCGCAGCCTCATGCGAGGCTTCCTCCTCGCGAGGCTGCCTCGCGCGAGGCCCCCTCCTCGTGAGGCTACCCCGCGCGGGCTGCCTCCTCGCGAGGCTACCTCGCGCAGCCTCGCGCGAGGCTCCCTCCTCGCGAGGCTGTCCCGCGCGGGCTACCTCCTCGCGAGGCTGCCCCGCGCAGGCTCGCGCGAGGCTCCCTCCTCGCGAGGCAGCCTCGCGAGAGGCTGCCCCGCGCGGGTTGCTCCTCGAGAGGCTACCTCGCGCGAGGCTCCCTCGCGATCGAGACTACGTCACCTTCATTTTTTTTATTAATATTTTATATTTTTATTTATTATTTTATTTTATTTATCATTTTTGGTATTTTTTTAATTAATTTCTAAATTAAATTAAATAATTTAGTTAGGGACGAGGAGGAGTCCAATTCGGATACGTCAGGATGCTCGAAAATGTGTGATTCAAGGATAAAATCCCCTATAAGCCATCATCATCGAACGCGCGAACTGGTACAAAATCCCGTACTCACAAGAGACGAGCAAGCCTTTTCTAAGCCCCTTTGATACACAAGTAAAAGATCAGACCATAAATGTAAGATTCATGATGCGATTTATGGAAAAATGTGTGAGATGTAAACGTTATGGCTGCATTCACAAAGGGTTAACATACCATGGTGTGAAATAAATAGTATGTTTATCAATCCATTTGAAACAAACAGGTTAGTCGTTAGGTAAAAATGAAAACAAGTGGGTATGTATTTGCCCCGTTTGGGCTATGTAGCATGTGTGATTGCCTTGTGTGGGTTGTGAGTTGGATATAAAATAGACATCTCATTGGTAATGTGATGAAAATGTTATTGCCCCTTGTGGGCTAAGTGTCGGATGTCAAGTGGACATCACGCAAACTATGGTGAATGATGCTTCATGATTGGTTCATGTTATCCTAGTGTGACATGATCTCGAGTGTTAACTAATCCTAAGCATGACGATGAGAAGATAATATTAAAATTATGAGTGTGTGCGTTTAAGTGTCTGCACTAAGATTCAAGGTTAGCATTACATTTATAGATAGCAGTAACGATCAATCTTCCAACCATACAACTCCCGCGCATAGGGATTTTGGCTAGTTTCTATCCTAAGTTTGGTTCATCTTAGTACCATGAAGATACAAAGGAGCGAACCTACAAGAAAAATATAATGCATGGTCATTTGTTGGATAACACCCTAGGGAAAAAGCCTATGGTTTATTTACATAAGGTTTGTAAATGGGTTGCTGATGTAAAAGGTTCTTGTTGCACTAAAATACATTCCAAGCGTCTTCCCAAGTGGGTTCTAACGAGGAAGGTACATGCGACATGGCAACAAGTGCTCCACTCGCTCAAGTACAATCTTTTCTCAAGGAGGTAGATCAATACAAGAGAAAGCTTCACGGTAATGGGGTACCTTAGACTTAGGGGCTAATCCCCTCTATTGCAATCTAAAATTATGAATATGTCATAATTAAGAGAATACAGAATAATGTAATCAATAATTTTTAGCACTTATCCAAAAATCTAAAACCTTTGAAAAAAAGTTTAAGAAAAATTCCCAACGAATTCACCACTATGAGCGGACGACACGGAGCGATGGGCCGAGAGCGCACTAAATGAGAGGCGCAATCCACTGGGGTGTTTAAGTTGAAAATAAAATGTACTCGGTCGGGGACCCGAAAGAGAAAGTGAAAACCTTTTTTAGATTGGTCAAACCCGAATCCACCGTCTCTTAGTGTAGAGTCACCACCTGAATTAGCTCTTTCCAGGAATTAGAGTCTTGTGAGGCTTAACGTCTGGGGGACGGCCCACTAAGACATAGAGATTCGAGTTCGGGATAAGTTGCTTATTTCTTATTGGATCACATTATATTATATCTATATAAAACCGTATTTTTTAATTGTGCATATTCGCACTTATGTCATTTTCGAGTTATAATGTATGATTTACACATGTTTAGATAGCAATAAAACCATACATAAAGCAATAAATAAATGCGAGAAAGTAAAGATTAAAATTACATAACCTCGGGGTATGAAACCGCCTGCCTAATCTATTAATTACAATTCCCAAAAAGTAATTGAAATTGTGATTCCCGAAGGAAAATAAAACCTAGGCATACATCTAACTTGCATGCATCTAACTTTAGCACATGGTATATAGTACAACATGTATATTTACATGTACGCTCGATTTAATTTAGACGTGGCCCATGTGACCTAATTAAAATATTGACGGTTAAAAATTTCTAATTTTGAAATAAAACGATTCATTTTATTTATAAATATGATGGTCATTTTTATTTAATGAAAATGCTCTCATGGCATGAAGTGAGGTCTTTTATCCGTGAATAATTTTAATTCCCTTCATTGGGGTATTCTAACATGTATTTTCATAAATTAAAAGAAATTAAAGATGAAGAAGTATTACAACAACATTTACACAATAAAAGAAAGTAAAATAATTTCTAGGTCCACATATAGAATGAAATGAAGAAAAATACAGGGAGCACAAAATAAGTAACTCTAGGAACTCAAAGGCTTACTCTTTCGGTGTGAATTTACTTCGGTATATCCGTTTGATCCTCGGGAGTGTTCCTCGTTCTTTTTTTAATTGTGGTTTGGTGTGGAAAATAAATGTTTATTTATCCAAAAATAATCAGACTCAGACTTTAAATTTGTTTTAGGTTCGAGAATATCTAAAGATTATTGTGAAAAAGAGATAGAAGATTGTAGAACCCAAGTTAATAGTACTTCATGACTACTTAGTAGTTTTGGAAATAGCAAATTATCTAGGATAGTGAAATTAAGTAAACTCTTAATTAATAAAGCTGACTTGAGTTTATTCAAGGGAGAATAACTCAATTTTGTTGGATGATTAATTAAATTATGACTTAAAGTAGAAAAAGCTGAGTTTGTGCTGAGTACCACATAGTTTAGGATTGCTTCACTCAGCTCGTGTTGAGTCTTGCTTGTATTTAATTAAAAGAACGTTTCTTGACACGTAGAGACTTAATGACACATGTGCTACTAACTTAGTCTGTAAAGGAAGGAAATATTCTTTAATTACTTTTAAGAGAAAAGACACTGAAATTAACAAGATTCATGTGGTCCTCACAACACCAAAGAATTTCAGTACGGATGTCAAAGATTCCTTGCCACAATCCAAGTAAAAGGAATTTTCTATTATGCGTCGTGTCTCAAGTTCTCCGCTCTTTTCTATCAACGTCAGCAAGGTCATCCAATGAGAAGACTCCACGTTGCATTATAGCGCGTCACTCTTAGAACTAGATTGCTTGAAGACAATTGAGATTTTGTTAATGAAATTATATTGCACCTCAACATTCAAATTCAATCTCTAAAGGTCCTGGAATCTGTCTCCAACGGGAAGATTCGAAAGATTTGAAGAGATGAGAAATTGAAGATCAGCAATACCATAAAGTTTGCAACGGCTACTTCGTAGAGCTTCAAAGTATAAATAGAAGACCGGAGCAGAAGTTTCAAACTTGGTGAATCATCGTGAATTTCTTAAGAGCTAAAACGCTGTGCAAATTACTCTAGCTTCCAAAGAAATTCCACCGCAAGCAATTAGCAAACATCAAAGTCATATCAGTTTGTAATAGAGAGAAATTACTTAGATTAACATTGTAAGGATTCAACGTTTCTATAAGTTGAATCCAGTTTGCATTCTTATTTAATCTGAGTGTCAGTTTGGGAAGGGTACCCAAATTGAGTTGAGCGGTAGTTAGAAAGGAGGGTACTTTTGTAATAGTATCTACCCATTGTAAAGGCTTCTACGCCTATTCAAGGAACGACTCACTAGTGGATTAAAGCTCGGAGACGGTATCCGGGGACTGGACGTAGGCTAGGGGTCGAACCAGGATAAATCTTAGGTGTTGACGTTTTAACTCTAAGCATTAAGCTTTAGCAGTGATCAGCTCATTCATCTCTGTCTCATTCATTATCTTGCTTGTTATCCGATCTATACTAAGTAGTCTTACTTAGCTAAAGATTGAAGATAAACTGTGCCAGCAAAGGTGAGCAGTTTATAAGTATTTATATCGTAGTCAGCAAGCATATAAAAACAGAACTTGGCAAATATCTTTAAAATTAATTAAAAGTAACCAAGATTAAGCATTCACCCCCCCCCTCAACTGTTGTTAAGAGCCCGTTTACGGACCAACAAAGAAAAAAGGGTAAGGTTCGGAATCCAAACGTGCTTTGGATCCGAATGTAAGAAAATAGTTTTTCGTGTTGTTCTTCTTGAGAAAATCAGACTTTTTTTTAAAATTCCCGGTCCCGATTACCGAAAATTCCATAAATATTTGTTGGAGGAAAAAAATCCCGCTAATCCAAAAGGGAAACAAATTCCAGCAAGGGTGGTCTGCCCTCGCTGGAATTCTGGTGAGCCTCGCCAGAAATTCTAGTGAGGCGGATCCCTGATTTTTTGTATTTCGGTATTTTTTTCCTTTTTTATGTATTTTTTTGTATTTTTAATTTTTTAAAAATATAATAAATTAATTTTCGCCAAAATCTTATTTTTAAAGTCTTAAAAATAATTTAAGTCTTTAAATTGGCGACTAGGAACATTCCTATTCGGAGATCTTCAGATAATCAAAAATTATGTAATTCAAGGATAAAAATCTCGAAAAGCCATCATCATTGAATGTGCAAGATGGTACAAAATCCCATGCTCACAATTGGCCCACAAGTGTTGGTGAGTCATGCGATGGAGTTGCTAACGTTCTCCTTCTTTATGTCTTTGGCGCTAGCATTTTGTAAGCCCATTGCACCACCATTTTGGGGGAAATTAACTTCAATTTGCTATATTGACTTTTCGGCCCATTTTGATTTCGATCATTTTGACTTTTACTTGATTGACTTAATAGTTAGTAGACGTTTCGTGCTCGGAGATCTTTCTGTCAATCTTATGTCTTCATAGGATGAGGCAAATGCTATCACACGTTATCTAAGTACTTGTATTTATGTCTCACTTTTCCTCAAGAGTCAAATCATATGAACTTATTACTATTATAGGGGATCCATTTATTCCCAAATTAATTTCATGACGTTATGTGTAATATATGCTAAACACTTTATACATATGTTTATGAGAATGCATGATATTAATCAATAGGATATAAAGAGAGTAAACAAAGTTCAATTTATTCAAAAAATTTCCAAAGGCCCATGGGCAAAGTTGCTAATTTATTACATCATTGATGGTATCATCCCACGGTCATCTTCCTGCACTAGTGCCCTTTGGCATGTTACCCTATAGTTTTGTCCATGGATTTCAAATACTCCATCCTCTCCACCTTGTTAAACACTTCTTGATAGCTGGAAAAGATATCAAATAAGAAGGAGAAAGTCCCCTTGCTCTAGGCTAACTAGTCGAACCACCGATATTAAGTGTGATGTCTAGATTGGACACCACATCATGAACCCTTTCTTCGGGCTGACCTATCCTGATAAGCTAACAAATAATTTATGCGAATTGGTCGCTATTTCTAAGGGCATTCAAGGCAGCTGCAATCTCAGCGCTCAACGATGATTGATGTGTTTGTAGAGAGTTCTGTTCGAGTCATGCTATCAAAATTGGAAGATGCATGTTGAACTGAATCTGAATTCGAGTCTTCACTTGAGTTGGTGGGTGGAACCCCCTCCAGACTAGCCATGACTTGAGAAATGCGAACCAAGCGTTGAGCACGCCTTTTCCAAGCTAAAATACGTAAGTAGAAGATCATACCATGCATGTAAGATTCATGATATGATTCATGATGTGGAAAACATGCATGAGATGTTGATGTTATGGCTACATTCACAAGGGGTTAACGTACCATGATGCGAAATAAACAATATGTTTGCCAATCCATTTGAAACAAACAGGTTATTCTTAGATAAAATGAAAAAAGGTGAAAATGAAAATCCAGTCCTTAGGGATGGATTTGAGATCGTACGATGTCCGTGTGACATCGTAGCATGAGTGGTGTAAATGAGGTGACCAAGTTACCCATGTGGTAATAAGTCAATAGTTTGAGATTTCAAGTTGTGACTAGAACTCATAGAATGAGGAGGTCAAATTAATTTCGGGTAAGCAGTAGGACATACCTTGATGAAATTAAAATAAATTCAAAATAACTACAGTATGTAGCTATTAAATGAATAATTTGGTTATTTTGCCCAATTAGGGTGAAGTTTCAGATGCCGGTGTGGTCATCACTTTTTGAGGGTATGCGGTGATGCATGAATCATTGCCTTGTATGGGTGAATGGTTTGGGTATTAAGCGTATACCCATGAAGATTTGGTAAGGTAAGGTTTTCAAAATAAGTTCACCCCATGTGGGCTTAGTTTCGGATGTCAACAGGGACATCACGTGATGTGGGTAAAATATAGTTTGGGTACTTATTTGCCTTGTATAAGTAATGGGTCTGATGTCAAGTGTACATCTGAAAGGTAATGTGTTGGATATATAATTTCCCCGTGTGGGCTTAATGTCGGATGTCAAGTGGACATCACGTGTAAAAGTTCAGCTATGAAGGTATATTCGCCCTGTACAGGTTAAGGGTTGGACGTTGAATGGGTATCTCACAAAAATGAGGGTATATTCACCCCGTACTAGCTAAGAGTCGGATGTCAAGTGGACATCACAAGTAAAAGTTCAGGTATAAAGGTATATTCATCTTGTACAGGCAAAAAGTTGGACGTTGAGTAGACATCTCACAAAAATGAGGGTATATTCGCCCCGTAAGGGCTAAGAGTCGGATGTCAAGTGGACATCTCACTGAAAAGGGGTAAATGATGCTTCATGATTCTAATAGGTTTCATGTTGTCCTAGAGTGACATGATCTCAGGTATCAATTAATCCTAAGTATATGTGATACCGATTTGGCATCATGATGATGAGAGAATGGTATGTCCATTTTTTTATTTACATCATTTTAATATCATGAGTGTGCGCATTCAAGTTTCTGCACTAAGATTCGTGGTTAGCATGACATATTTGTACAATGCATGATGAATCGAAAGGAGTAAACATGTAGCACATAGCATGGAACGTCCAAACTTCCAACCATACAGCTCCTGTGCGTAGGGTTTTTAGCTAGTCTCTATCCTAAGTTTGGTTCATCTTAGCACCACGAGGATACTAAGGACTGCACCTGTAGGAAAAATATAATGCATGATCATTTGTTGGGTAACACCCTAGGGAAAATGCCTATGGCTTATCTATATGAGGTTTGCTTTTGGGTTGCTGATGTAGAAGGTGCTTGTTGCACTAAAATACACTCCAAGCCTCTCCATGCGATATGGAAACAAGTGCTTCCCTCGCTCAAGTACTATCTTTTCTCGGGGAGGCAGATGAGTACTAGAGAAAGCTTCGCGGTAATGGGGTACCTTAGACTTACGGGATAATCCCCTCTATTGCATTGCGAAATTATGAATATGTCATAATTAAGAAAATACAAAATAATGTGATTTAACTATTTTAGGCACTTATCCAAGATCTAAAACCTTTTGAAAAAAGAGTTTAAGAAAAAATCCCCAACAGAGTGGCCATTGCGAGCGGATGACATGGATGTGATGGACTGAGAGGGAGCTGGGATGAGAGGCGCGGTCCACCAGAGTGTTTTTGTAAAAATAAAATATCGGGTCGAGGACCCGAAAAGGTTTAAAAGAGTCAAAACTAGAATATATTATCTCATAGTGTAGAGTCGCCACCTGGATTAGCTCTTCTAAGAATTAAATTCCTGTGATGCTTAACGTCCGGGAGACGGCCCACTAAGACATAGAGATTCAGGTTCGGGATAAGTTACTTACTTCTTGTTGGATCACATTATATTACATCTATAGAAAATTGTATTTCTTAATTGTGCATATGCGAACTTATGTCGTTTTTGAGTTTGTAATGTATGATTTTACGTGCATGTGGAAAGCAGTAAACCCATACATAAAGTAGTAAGTAAATGAGGAAAAATAAATATTACAAACAACGAAATCTCGGGGGATGCAACCGCCCGCCTAATTAATTACATTTCTTTAAAATATTTGCATTACCTGAAGGAAAATAAAATCCTAGGCATACATCTAATTTAATCTACGTGCATCCACAAAGGTTAGCACAAGAAATATAGCACAACATGAATATTTACACGTATGTTTGATTTAATTTTGACGAGGCCCGTGTGGCCTAATTAAAATATTGGTGGTTAAAAGTCCTTATTTTGGAATAAAACAATTCATTTTATTTACAGATGTGTTGCTCCTTTTTATTTAATGAAAATGATCGCATGTCAAAATGCGAGGTATGTTATCCGGGAATAATTTTAATACCCTTCGTGGGGTAATCTAACATGTATATTGGAGAAACTCCACAAATAAATAAAATAAATAAATAAAAAGAATCAATAAAATAAAATTTAAAGAAATAAAATAAATCCTAGTTCGATGACGAAAATCAAGTTCGTCTTAGAATTTAGGAAAAAAGAAAAATAAAATATCATAATATAATACAAAGGAAAAAGTAGCTCTAGGAACTCAGAGGCTTACCTTTTGTTACGAACCCACATCGACAAATCTGTTTGATTTTCGGGAGTGCTCATCATACTTTTAGGTTTGATTTTGAGTGAAAATGTGTTATTTTTATCCTAAAAATAATCAGACTCGGACTTTAAATTTGTTTAATGTCCGAGAATATCTGAGGATTTTGAGAAAAAAAGATTAAAGAAATTGATTTAAAAAATAATTAAATTCGGAGCCCAAATTTGTTTTAGGCTCGAAAATAATTGAAAATTTTTTGAAAGAAAGATGAATAAAAGCCAGAATTATTTCGTCAGAAAAAAATATTTTTTTATAATAGGAATTGAAACTTAAGTCATGCATAGCATACTTTAATCAATTCATAGAAAATACCAATTTCAACATATTATAATCAATCATGCATAACAAAAGGCAGACTCTGATACCACTGTTGGTTAATCAAAACAATAATTGAACATGCAACGTTGCAAGACGGAATTTCTAAACTTAAAATTAACCTAAAAGATCTCCTAAGCATGCCATGATTGATATAATCTAAGTTGAAACGTTCCATAGATGCTAATAGATATATAAAACTCTTAAAAGAAACCTAGAATCTAAGTTTAGAACATTACTAGTTGACGTCTGCTTCTCTCTCTTTTGAATGCGACATTTCCTCAGAGCAATTCAGCAGAACTCCGTTGGCACTAACCTCCAAACTATAATGGCCCTTATGATTGATCAACCGGATCTTCACCGACCAAAATCTCCGTGATCGCAAGATTTTAACTATACTCGTTCCAATAGGCTTAAATTCGGTAATGGTGCCAACTAGAGTTACAAAACTAATGAAATAAGATAATTTGTATTGGAGGGTTTGGATGATAAACAGATGAATAGATAGATGTATGAACAGACTAGAGAAAATGTAAAATATATAGATATTTCCTAAGAACAAGTTTAGCAAAGAAAAACATGCAAAATCATCAAGAATATTTCATACACTAAATAACTTCAACAAATACGATTCTAGATGCCCTAATATTCAATAATTCATCGCAGAGCAACACATGAAATGACTTTTCTAAATCTAGAGTAAACGAATTATGACACTTATGAGAACCTGGATAACAATATTACTATGCTTAGTACGGGTCGCTCTCACATAGCCATATTTAGCAAGTTAACATTCAAAAAATGTTGGCTCACTCAACAGCGTTATAATTACAGATCCGGTGATTATACACAACCTTATTAACCCTGAAATCACTCTTAAAGTTAACTCAAAAGTATATAACTTGATTAATATAAATGATGCAAGACGAAATATGCGTTATGACACATAGACATATCATAAATTTCGAAATAGAAAGCATAAGCAGAAAACAAAGTAAAGTTGTAAGATATGCAAGTGAAAGCTAAAGTTGATCAAACCGTATCTACTCTTTAATGGGAGTCATCAATTCCCGCAATTCCTGCGTCTACTTTGAATTCAGTCTCGACTCGTTCAGAATCTCCGCTAGGATGCTATTCTTTGTGAATTTCGAATAAAAGAATGTTGAAGAACAAAAACTTTTATTGATAAGTTCTTTGCAATTACACTCATACAACAAACACTCGAATTTGTGTAGAAATATAGTGATCAAAATAAGAATCAAATCACTTTTACATTTTTTTCACTAAGACTTTGAACGTAGTGAAATCTAGATATTTTCACTCTCTATCTACACACGCATACTATCATTCAATACCATCTACTCTCCATTCACCATGCACGAAATTGGTGTGATTTGGTGAAGGGTTGCGTCTATCCAAAAGAAGAGTCGTGTCCATTGGCGAAGAGTTGCATCACTTCAATATGATTGGATGTAAAGATTCATCCTCATCCACAATGGAAAGGCACATTTTCATGATTGGTTGACTTCCAAAAGGTGTTTTTTCTATTGGCAGTTGATGGTGGTTGATAGTTGTTATCTAGCGGTTGATAGTTGAAAAGAGATAACAAATAACTGTCACAATTCGTGACCGTGAATCACATGTCGCAATCGTGAATAATGATTTGTAGCTTTCTGTTTATGAAGAGTAAAAAGTCACGACCGTGAATGGGTGTCACGATCGTGACATGTCTTTTTCCTCATGTTTCTTCTTCGCAACTTTGCCAAACTTTAACAGCTTCGATCCTAAGCCAAATCCTTGTATTCCACCCATCTTTTTACACCTTTTTCAATCTTTTTTACATAGAATTCCATCTTTGATCATTTTACTACCAAGATTCACCTAGTTTCTACATTTGCATAAAAAATGACTACATACCACGTGAAATCTTTTATATGAAGTATAAAATGAAACAAAACCATATCATTTTATGATTGAAAATGTCATGATAATAAGTGTAATTATACACTTATCACTCCACTAAGGCCGCTATACCGCTCGAAGACCAATCCAAAATATTAACTGAGAAGGCTCACTTCAAAACAGAAAGAGCCTTCTAAATAATTCTTCATCACTTGGAGAAACTCTTAGAGGATCTCGCAAGATCTCTCTAAGAAAAAATGTCGAACTTAGAGAGAAAGGCTGAGCTGAAGTATGAAATAAGGAGGAAAGGGGAGGCCTATTTATAGGGAGAGTGGAGTGAAAAACTCCCCTCATTTAACACTGTGAGATGGGAAAAATCCCATCCCACAAAATTGGGTCAGCTGTGCGGATCCCTAGAACCCGCTGGCTGACCTACACCTCTTTGCCACAAGGCAAGCCCTAATGGGCTTGCCTTATGTAGTAAGCCCAGCTTGCAAGAGCGTGCTCGTAGGCCCACGCAAGTGCTGCCACCTACTGCCTGTTAGCACTCTTAGGCTTAGCCTGAGTGCTAATGGCCCATAAGCTTTTCAGCTCGTGGGGTAGCCGCGCAGGCCCCACTTCGAACAACCGATGTTCGTTTGGAGCCAACTCGCAATGAGAAAAGTTCCCTTGCTCCGCTCCGTGCAATTTTCCCAATTTTCTACTTTAATCCATTTAATTATTAATTTGGTCCAACCAATTAATAATTCTTCCAATGAATTTGACAAAACAAATATTCTCGGCATAGACACAATTTATAGGTTCTTTACTTAGTCCGATAAAGACCCAAAGTGTGTGACCTCATAGGATCCCGAAGTATATAGCCGCTAGAGGTTTAACCTAAACTTAGCTTCCCATCAGGGAACCTTTAGGCTTAGTTTTCCAAACCGATATGGAACCCGATGGCTCAAGAAGATCATATGGGCTTTCTAACAAAGGCTTATGATCCCTCGATACTCGAAATGTCACGTGCCTTTGACTTGATTCGATTTTACAGTAGTAACCATTATAATACACTCCTTCCATCAAGTTAAGCACCATCCAGTTTATTGAGCTCGGATTAAGTGTTAACTCATGTAATAGTCGTAGCTATCTTGGAATTAGAATTGTTCACGAAGAACACCACTAGCCATAATATCAAGATTTATTAGAAAATCGTTCTATCAAACTTGTACTTTGATCAAAGGTTTATGAGTGTCTCTCTTCAATAAGAGGTCGTATGGTACATCCCCCATTATATTACTATATCAGGAGCGATGGATCCCATCTTGACTACTTGACTTACCAACATGTGATCATCACTATACCCGTAATCACCCGTGTCATCCTGATTACCAAGATGAGAATAAGTATGACCCAAAGTATAGCAACTCCTACATAAGGTAACCAGTATCTCAAGTCTGAGGATACTTGTACTACTACTACATAAGACATGACACCAACACATGAATATAGTTATTTCCAAATGTCTATCTTATAGTGATCTCTAATGTGTTACCCGAATACATTCATGTGTTAACTCAGGGTACCACCTTTAGCTCGTGAGATCGGTTGCTTGGATCTAATCCAAGGAGTAAGCCTACACATGCTGGTTTGTCTGCTTCATTGATGTCCAGTCTCAATTAAACTATGACTGGGGATATTTAGACTATTCATAGTAACACGTATGTACAAATCTCACACCACATATGAAACAACCCTTACACTGTGAGAACATAATACTAATCGTAGTAATAATTTTTTTTAACTTATATCAACAAAGGTTATCACACACACACACACACACACACACACACACACACACACACACACACACACACACACACACACATATATA
>CATIWQ010026946.1:0-11884 GCA_949673415.1 Euphorbia schlechtendalii
AAGATTTACCTAGTATCTGCATTTGCATAAAAACAACTACATACCACGTGAAATCTTTTATATGAAGTATAAAAATGACTTAAACTATAGTGTTTAGTGTATAAAATTAATATGAAAATAAGTGTAATTATACACTTATCAGCTACTACGCAAACGAAGGCTATATGTCTCTATAGCTATTGCAGCAACCCGTGCTCCATTTCCAACTCTTAGGTGCATTTCCCTCTTTGCAAGCCTCCTACTGTTCCGCAATACCTGCATAGAAGTACAGATATGAGTACCACAACTAGTATATAATACCCAAGTAGACTCAGGGAAATGTAGAGAAACTCTTTGGTATGAACATACCTCTAGATATTTGAGCCACAACTATCATCATCCGATGAGCTTGTTTTATGAGAAATATTTTCCTTCTCCATTACAAACTTCCTCATGAGCTTTCTCTTGACTTTTAAACCTTTCTGTTTCTTCAACTTAAGGTCCTTAGAATTAGCTTGCTCTTTGAGTTTATTTCTAAACTCAATCTCATAAAACTCGAGCAAGTCCATGAGTTGGGTCAAGGTACAGTTAGGAGAACACTCCTTAAGCATCTTTTTGAAGGAATCATATTTATTGGGTAATACCTTCAATACCATTTTCCTCAAAGAGTGCTCACTATACTCAACTCCCAACTCTCTTAATTTCTCTGTGTTATCATATATGTTAATGACCAACTCTACTACTGAGGTGTCTCCCCGCAATTTACTATGGAATAGTTCAACCTCTAAACTTTCTACTGACATGAGATAATGAATCACGGTTGCGAGGTCAACCCTTCATACACATGTGTGTACTTTGGGAGCATGTGATCTAACATGAGTTTTGTAACAAACTCACAGTTTCCCTTGTGCTCCTCATAGTCATTCATCTCACATGCACAAGCATTATTGTCGGGGTGTTTGGGACTTGGATAAGTCAAAGCATAATCTAGGTAGTTATAACAGTCTCAAACCACTCATTGAAGTTATAAACATCATATTTGATGTCAACAAGAGGATCGATGTCAATGCAACTATTTTTGTTCTTGATCATTTTCAACCTAGATATAAGACTGAATTTGTTTAGACATTAGTATATGTACATGCATTTAATATGAGGTCTTCAATTAAACACACAATTCCTACTATTTTCTCAACATTTAAATAGCCCCTTCTATTCAAATTTGGGAAATTTGGTCGAACCAATTTTCCTTAGTAGGTAGCATCCATAGCCACTCATTATAACCCCCACTATCGTAGGCCAAGACATAACAAGATAACCATGGTTGTAACCCATCTATTTGCATCTCTTGAAATTGCTAATCAATTTGAGTTCTCTTTCTCGATACGTTCATACCCAATTGTACAACTCCTCAAATGTGTCTCCATTTCGACATTAGCTCCAAAATATGGACAGCTAATCCTTCTTAGCTAAGGCTTTAACCCCATCTAGTCTCATGACCAAACACATGTTAAGGGAAGGCATCTTGTACATGTTCTTACATCTATTAATAAGGTTCGTATCATGACTTATGAAGGGAAGATAATCTACCACCTTAATATTGTTGTAGGGATTTCATTAGTGTCACTAGTCTTGCCCTAGTCTATGTCTTATATGATGGATATGATTATGAAATAATAATTCCAGGATATTAGGAATTATTAACTCTAAGGGAACATGCTCTAGACTAATTTATCATAATCATTCCATTATGCCAAGACTCCACATAGTATGCAAAATAAATAAGGTTCATGTTTAAGTTCTTGCACCTATATCTATAAGTTTTAATTTAACAATTTAAACCATATTTGTAAAACCATATGCAGAATCCAATTCCCATACGAGAAATTGACTAAGTAATAAAAGTACCTTGGGTACTCATGAATCTAATACCGATGGTGATTTCCAGGAAGGAGAGGCCCCCTAAAAGTCAACGAGCACCCATGCCTAATCATTGCCAAAATCACCACGAGCACTTTGATTTGTTGTACCATGAACAATTATGATTTAAAGATTTTGTTCTTTAATTAAGTGAAGTACGGTAAGGCCCTCAATTAAAGCATTTATACGTGTGGTAAAATATTGCTAATTTTATATAATAATCACCTAGACTAAGTTTGAGCAAAACTTTAATCTAGTTATCACATCATTTTGTATAACAAGAATTGAACCCTTAGCCATACATAACATACTTTAATCAATTCATAGAAAATCACATTTTAACATATTATTATCAATCATGCATGGCCTAAGGTAGGCTCTGATACCACTACTGGTTAATCAAGACATTAATTGAACATGCAATCACTACAATGTGGAATTTCAAAACTTAAAATTAATCTATAGATTACTTAAGCATGCCATGATTGATATAATCTAAGTTAAAATGTTCCATAGATGCTTTTAGGTTTATAAAACTTATAAAAGAAACCTAGCATATAAAGATTGAAGCATTACCAGTTGATGCTTGCTTTCTCTCTTTTGGTAGTGGTGTTCCCTTTGAGTAATTCGGCAACACTTCATTAGCATGAGCTTCCAAACTAAGAAAGCGTCTATGATTGATCCACGCGAATCTTAACAGACCAAAACCTCATGGAGGAAGAACCCGTTAGTAGACAGCAACTGTTAGACCACTCGAAAACCAACCCCTTTAAAAAGAATTCTTTGATTATTTGGAGAAACTCATGAAGGATCTCGCACAAAAAAGGAAGAAGAGAGAGTCGAATATAGAGAGAAAATCTCAATTTAAAGTTATTTTCAGGTGTTTTTGTGTGTGAATAAAGAGAGGAGCTGGAGGCCTATTTATAGGGAAAAGGGAGAGTGTTAGACTCCCCCTCAATAATTAGATGGGATAGGATAAAATCCCATCCCATCTATATCGGGTTAGCCGGCGGGTTACAATGGAAGTCTTAGAGGGCTTTCCTTGTTTTATCGCAAGCCCAAGCTTACGGCTCGCTCAAGCGCTTCCATGGACAACGCTTGCACATTTGCAGCCCACTAGCGTGCGGGCTTACCTTGTGTGCTAGCATCACATGAGCTTTTCAGCTCGCGGGGCAGCCGCGCAGGCCCCACTTTGAACAACCCGTATTCGTTTGGGGCTCACTCGCAACGGGAAAAATTTCCTTGCTTTGCTCTGTGTATTTTTCTCTATTTTCTCTTTATTCCTTTTAATTTTTAATTTTGTTTAACCAATTAATAATTCTTTTAACGGATTCAACAACTTATATTTTTAGCAAAGACTTAGTCTATAGGTTCTTTACATAGTCCGATATAGACCCAAAGTGTGTGGCCTCATAAGATCCCAAAGTATAGAGCCACTGGAGGTTAACCTAAACTTGGCTTCTCATTCGGGAGCCTTTACGCTCAATGGTCTAGACCGATATGGAACTCGATAGCTCTAGACAATCAAATGGGCTTTCTAGCAAAGGCATATGATCCCCCGATACTTGAAACGTTACATGCTTGTGACTTGATCCAATAACCAATACAATACACTCCTTCCAACATGTTAAGTACCATCTAGTTTCTAGAGCTCGGATTAAGTGTCAGCTCATGTAATAGCCATAGCTATCCTATAATTAGACTTGTTCATGAGAAACACCACTCGGCCATAATGTATCAAGATTGACTAAAAACTTATCTTATCAATCTTATATTCTGATAAGAGGTTTATGAGTGTGTCACTTAAATAAGGGGCCCTAAGGTACATCTCCTATTATATCACTATATCATGAGCGATCGATCCCATCTTGACTACACAACTTACCAACATGTGATCATCACTATAGCGGTCTCTAATGTATTATCAGAATCCATTCATGTGTTAAATCAAAGTATCACCTTTAGCTCATGAGATCGGTTGCTTGGATCTAATCCAAGAAGTAAGCCTACACATGCTATTCTATCCATTCCATTGACATTCAGTCTCCATGAAACTATGACTAAGGATATTTAGACTATACATAGCAACATGTATGTGCAATTCTCACACCACCTAGCTCCCATTATGTCCTTACACTTTTACGCTATGAAGTAGTCATGAACTTTTTCTCATTTATGTGCATATATATATTTAATATTATTCATATATGATACCAGTAAGATGTTGGTTAATCAAGATAGTAATTGAACATGCAAAGGTTGCAAGGTGGAATTTCAAAACATAAAATTAACCTAAGGATCTCCTAAGCATGCCATGATTGATATAACTTAAGTTAAAATGTTCCATAGATGCTTTTAGATTTATAAAACATATAAAAGAAACCCAGCATCTAAAGATTAAAGCATTACCAGTTCATGCGTGCTTGATCTCTCTTTTGGTAGCGGCGTTCCCTTTGAGAAATTCCGATAGCATAAACTTCCAAACTAGGAGAGCCTTTATGATCTGATCCACATGTATCTTCACTGACCAAAATCTTGATGAGGTAGTGTTCACCACTTTTCTACTGATAAGTTTAATAACTTTTTTCCCAAAGAGTTTGGCTATATATTAATGGTGCAAAAAACTTGTTCGCGTAAAGTATAGGTGTTGTCAGTACCTCTTATCAAATAGAAAAATGATGATAACTGCAAGTATACAGTTGCGATGTAGTTTTAAAAGATATCGATCACACAGGGAAGGACTAGCTCTAAAGATCAATTAGTGAAAAAGTATAAAGAGAATAAAATGTATTGATATTTTGGATATGAGGGTTAGAATGAAGAATGAGTAAATATAGATATAAAAGATTGGAGAATCTAAATATATAGATTTTCCCTACTAAAATAAGGATAGCAGAGAAAACATGCAAGTTCAACAAAGATGTTACGATTCACTAAACTAATATAATAGACTCGGTTCAAAATACTCAGATGTTCAATTATTCGCTGCAGAGCAACACATGAAATAACTTTTCTAAACCTAACGCAAAAGAATTAAGACAATTATATAAACTTGGACACATCAATACTATGCTTAGTACGGGTCGCTCTCACATAGCCACATTTAGCAAGTTACCATTCCATAAATGTTGGCTTACTAAACAGCGTTATATCGTAGATCTAGTGATTATACATGATAGTGTTAATCCTGAAAATACTCTTAAAATTAACTCAAACACATATAACTTGATTAATATAAAAGACTTAACACGAAATATGCATTATGACACATAGACATATCAAAAACTTCGAAATAGAAAGTATAAGTACAAAGCAAAGCAAAGCAAAGCTGTAAGGTACGCAAGTGAAAGCTAAAGTTGATCAAACCGTATCCACTCTTTAATGGGAGTCATCAACTCCCGCAATTCATGCGTCTATTTTGAATTCGATCTTGGCTCGTACAGAACGTTCGCTAGGATGCTATTCTTTGCGAATATCGAACAAACGAATATTGAAGAACAAAAACTTTTATTGATAAATGATTTGCAAGTACACTTATACAACAATCGCTCGAGAATTTAGAGAAATCTAGTGATCGAAACAACGATTCGAATCACTTAAACATTTTCTTGTTAACACTTATGAATGTCGCAAATTCTCTATCTCTACACACACACACTATATTTCACTCATGCAATCTAATGCACTCCTTGCTACATGAATGCTCCATGAAATTGTAAGGTTTGGAGCCCTATTTATAGAGTTCGAAGGGTTGCATCTATCCATACGAAGAGTTGTGTCCATTGGTCAATGATTGCATCACTTCATCGTGATTTGTTGAGAAGCTTTAATCTAATCCACAATGGATAGGCACCTTTTCATGATTGGTTAGCTTCAGATAGGTGTTTATTCATTGGTAGTTGATGGCGGTTGATCATGCTTATCTGGCGGTTGGTAGTTAAGAAGATAAAACTAGAAAACAATCCAAGTCACGATCGCAATATACAAGTCGTGACTGTGAATCTTTGATTGGTAGAATTTTGTTCTGAAGAAGAATAAGTCACGACCGTGAATGGTTGTCATGACCATGAATTGCATTTTTCTTCAGAATTCTCCTTGTGACTTCACCGATCTTTGACAGCTTCGATCCTAAGCCAAATCTTTTAGTTCCATGCATCTTTTTGCACCTTTTCACTCTTTTTTCATAGAATTCATCATTTTACTCCCAAGATTTACCTAGTATCTGCATTTGCATAAAAAACAACTACATACCACGTGAATTCTTTTATATGAAGTATAAAAATGACTTAAACTATAGTGTTTAGTGTGTAAAATTAATTTGATAATAAGTGTAATTATACACTTATCATACCCCCACACTTAAATTTTACCTTGTCCTCAAGGTAAATTCAACAGAAGTGTATAAATTGGTAAACAAGTTCGTACCTCATTTGGCGAAAGACTATTGCAGTGAGTACCACATTCTACGTTGCAAAAGATTTCAAGTAGAGGTTCAAAATTTCCCACAAATTAGTAATGTGCAATTTATATAGTTTAGTTGCATAACTTTGTTCTTAATGGAGAGTCAACTGAATCACATCTTCATATAAGCATTATATGCATACTCGAATATTACCTTCTCTTAAGCATAGTATAAAGTATAAAGGACATAGAAAGCACTCTTTGATTAATTTCTCTCAAAGGTTGCATTTTATGCTCCATACCACTCTCCCCTATTTTCTGTGGTTGCATTTTATGCTTTATACCACTCGCTCATTTTTTTTTCTTTTAAGCATACATTTTTGAAGTACGTTGTACTTTTGCACCCATTTTTAGTGCTATGCTTTCTTTTCTTTTTTCACTCAATGAATGGTTGCAGTTTCTACTCCATACCATTCCTCACCTTTTGCATAACTCATTGGTTATCCTCTCTTTCTTTTGATTTTTCTTTAATACCCTCATCCTTTATTGATAAATTTCAAAGTATTATGGCTATAGTAAGAATACTATTATTTATTACTCCACTTAAACTTATCAGAAGCATTAAACTAAAACTATATAACTTATACTAATTCATGTTGCATCGAAATATATATCGAATCTTACTTGGAATGTTGCTCTCGAATGTTACTCACCACTCATCCTTACCAAATTGATAAATGTTATGCACTAACATTAAACTTGTAAATAGCTAACACTCACAATAACCTTGGACAAATGTTAGTAAAGTATAAGAAATGACAATGTATAATTAACAAAAATATCATGAAAAATTTTCAAATTTTTCAATTTTTTATATTATTCCATTTTTTTGGATTTTATGGGATTCTTACAAATGCCCCCCCACACTAAAGAACACATTGTCCTTATTGTGAGACATTATAAAAATCCAAAACTAAACAAAAGCTAGTCTAAAAATAGAATTGAAAAAGATAAAGAAAAGATAAGAATAAACCTGTTCTATTGCGAAGGAGAATTCGGGGGACTAGGAGTGAATTGACAATTTTATTTTCTAAAGAATGAAAGTAATTTTCGAAGCATCGATTTATTACTTCTCTTTAGAATCTTCATGTCTTTCTTCATAACTCCAAGTTCCGCTTGGAAATTATCCAATTTTAGTTGTATGCTTGCCTTCCAATCTTCCAGAGTTTCTTTGTCCTCTTCATCATCTTCTTCTATTTCAATCATCGGGGCTTTTCCTTTGTGACGGCTTACGGATGGATCAGATTGTCCGATGGAAGAATCTTCTTGAGTCAAGTTGAGTTTCTTGGTGTAGTTGGAATAAGAGTTGAAAGAATAAACACCTTCGTGTTCTTGGAGTGGCCCTGTATTCTTCAAGTAAGTCCCATCCATGTAGCGAAAATACTTACCCGGTTAGGGGAGTTCACCTCTTGCACCCAAGATTATGACGGTGATAATTTCGGCTGCTCCAATTTTACTTCTCTTACCTGTCAAGTTCTTCTTCATCATATCCCATATGATATCCATAATTTCCTCTTTTTGTTTCATCAAATCGCAAGAAAGGACAAACAAGTCTTTCTTTTAAACCTTTGTATTCTCTACTCGATAAAATATGGAAGTGGAAAGGTATTTGTGGAGAAGAAGAATGCATTCATCCTTAATGAGTTTATTAGGAGAATTTTGGGATCGAAGACTTTCTTACCCGATAATTTTGCCTAAACTCGATTAGGCTGAAAAGAATCTGTCATGCTCGATGAATTAGCAATCTCGAAACAGAACCAATCACCCATCATCACTCTAGTGATGGTGTATTATTGTCCTTGATTATGAAATTGTATTGCCCTCTTCCTTGAATCTTCATAGTCAAATGTTACCAAACATTCGAGAATATAATCTCGATTTTGAGGGAACCTCATATTCACAAATCGTGTAAGACTAAGAGTTGAAAGGTAGGAGGCCAATGATGATTAAAATTTGCCTACATTGTCTGAGTTGGAAAAAGAAAAAAAGGATAAAAAAAGAAAAAAAAGAGTAGAAAGGTAGGCTACCATCTCTTCACGGAGATTAAGAGTTTCTAGGAAGACTAGATCAAGGAATATCATCCCGGTGATATCCAATTTGCTTAGCTTCTGGAATCTTTTTCGTTCTTCTCTTATCCTCAATGGGAAAGGACAATCAAATTCTTCTTGAATTGATTGGGCTCCTTTCTTTTGTGCTACTATCTTCACATGAGTCATATTGGTTTGAAGAAAAAGGTTTGAAAAGGTTTAGATGTTTGAAGGTAGAAGATGAGAAAATCAGAAATTTGTAGGATTTTGAGAAAGTGTGGTGGCTAGGGTTCAACTTGGACCTATTTATAGAGGTATAATGGGTTCCTAATTGGTTACAAATGGGATTATAGCCGTTTAGGATCAAAACTAGTCATTAATGGTGGTTAAGGACATCTGTCGTGTGTCAGTTCGCGATCTGTAACTGTTATATTTTGCTCATGTCACGATCACGAAGGCCTGTCATGATCGTGACTCTCCTTACGATAGAAACATAATGTTTTGATATCCAGTGATCACGAGTGTGAATTGCGTCTCGGATGCAATATTCTTTACTCTTCAAATTTCTTCAATTTTTAGACTTGTACCTATAAAAACTTAGAAACACAAACACAAACAATCTTTGTTAAATACAAAAGATAAATATTTTCTATTATACCTTGAGTAATCATGGTGATGATAGCAATTGAACATCAACGTCTTATTATTCAAATTTATTTTCAATATTTAACAAATATTTACAAGTAAACAAAAGAGAATAAACAACAAACAAACAAACACAACTAATATGAAAACATCAAACAGATTGAAATCTACCTATACAAATTTTCTAAAATGAAAAGATAAGGAACTTATTCAGATGGAAATGATTCAGTCATCTGATCAATCTTATAACGTGACTCCTGCAAATCTCTTTCAACATCACATATCAAAATATGGATATTGCTAATCTTGTGATGGATAGAGATTTGTTCCTCCATTAATTCATTCAACTTCCTTTTAAGATTGGTTGAACTACTTCCTTCTTTCCTAGCAATTTCTCTTTCTTGCTTTTTATCAGCTTATACTCTCTCATCCCACAGTTTCCAATCATAGGTTATCCCATTCTCACCAATACACTTGGTTAGAAATCCCCGCTTGAAGAAAATTTTCGTAGTTAACTCCGGAATTTCATCTTCATCGGTAAAGACTTCTTCACCACTTGGTATTCTCCCAATTTGTCCTAACAAATTTGCCATAGTTCGTCATTCGTACGGTATCCTACCAGGATCAATCAAGGTAGATATAAGAGTCCCCATCATAATCCCTGATACATCCACAGGTATGCCGTTCCAAACCACTTCCAAGATAAACAATTCTTCAAGAATGACCGTGTCTGAACTAGATCTACCGAAAAGTGCACTACTTATATAGAAATGTAAGCTATAGGCAGATTCCTGTTTGTATTCATCCTTTCCTGTAAGTTGATTCCATGTTGGTAGTGGATCCCAACCAGGAAGCATTTTGTAGAAACAATCTTTAGGGAACCCCAAATTCTGCTCCAAATTCTTTCTTGACAATTTATATTTCTTTCCTTGATGTAAGATACTCTAAACAATTCATCTTAGAATATGTCCATACTAACGAAACCAGCATTTCCTTACAATTATCTTCAATTTTCCCAATATTCATAGAGGAATAGAGAACGGAGTTTAGGATTCCTAGGTAATACATTACCCTCTCATAGATTCCTAATTGAATGAAACTATTCTTATAAATGATACAAGAACTAGTGAAATCTACATCCCTAATGGTTTTGAAATGAACACCTTCCTCTCGAGAGTGAATAGGAAAAGGTGCTTCATACCATTCTTGCAGGTTTGAAGGAGGAATAAGAACAGATTTGTTTTAGTGAACCATTTTGTTGAAAAAGGGTTGATTGATTTCAAGGTTTAGAACAGAAATTTTAATTGATAGAAAAAGAATTTCGGATATTTGAAGTGAAGAATTATGAGAATCACACCCTATATGTAGAACTTGAGAGAAACAGTCGAAAAACTGCTTAAACTACTACAGTTTTCGCTCACGTCGCAATCTTGATCCTAGGTCATGATCTTGAGTATACTAAAAATAAGAAACATAAAGTTTTGTAGGAAATTCATGAGCGCGAATGGAAGTCACGAACGCGAATAGGAAAATAGAAGAAAATCTTCTATTTGTCGAGAATTAAGATGAAATATTATGACGTATCACCTCCAAGATGATTATTTCATAATCATTTCATATCTAGAATAAGATTAGAAAATTGTATAATACAAGAAATGAAATAAATATAAATAATTAATCTCTAGAATGCACTTGCCTTCCCCGGATAATTTGATTCTTATAACGCACTTGCCTTCCCCGGATAATTTGATCCTTAGAATGCTATTGCCTTCCCCAGCAACGGTGCCAAAAACTTGTTCGCCACTTTTCCACTGATAAATTTAATAACTTTTTCGCAAAGAGTTTGGCTATATATTAATAGCGCCAAAAACTTGTTCACGTAAAGTATAGGTGTTGTTAGTACCTCTTATCAAATAGAAAAATGATGAGAACTGCAAGTATACTGTTGCGATGTAGTTTTAAAAGATATCGATCCCACAAGGAAGGACTACTCTAAAGATCAATTAGGGAAAATGAATAAAGAGAATAAAATGTATTGATATTTTGGATAGGAGGGTAAGAATGAGGAATGAGTAAATATAGATATGAAAGATTAGAGAATCTAAATATATAGATTTTCCCTACGAAATAAGGATATCAGAGAAAACATGCAAGTTCAACAAAGATGTTACGATCTACTAAACTAATATAATAGACTCGGTTCAAAATACTCAGATGTTCAATTATTCGCTATAGAGCAACACATGAAATAACTTTTCTAAACCTAGCGCAAACGAATTAAGACAGTTATATAAACCTAGATAACATCAATACTATGCTTAGTACAGGTCGCTCTCACATAGCCACATTTAGAAAGTTACCATTCCAAAAATGTTGGCTTACTAAATAGCTTTATATCACGGATCTAGTGATTATACATGATATTGTTAACCCTGAAACTAGTCTTAAAATTAACTCCAACGCATATAACTTGTTTAATATAAAAGACTTAACACAAAATACGCATTATGACACATAGACATATCATTAACTTTGAAATAGAAAGTATAAAAAGAAAGCAAAGTAAAGTTGTAAGGTATGCAAGTGAAAGCTAAAGTTGATCAAACCGTATCCACTCTTTAATGGGAGTCATCAAGTTTCGCAATTCCTGCGTCTAAGTTGAATTCGGTCTTGGCATGTACAGAACCTCTGCTAGGATGCTATTCTTTGCGAGTATCGAACAAATGAATATTGAAGAACGAAAACTTTTATTGATAAGTGATTTGCAAATACACAATCGCTCGAGAATATAGAGAAATCTAGTGATCGAAATAAGGATTCAAATCACTTAAACATTTTCTCGCTAACACTTA
>CATIWQ010026957.1:0-13483 GCA_949673415.1 Euphorbia schlechtendalii
GAATTAGTAGACAAAGAAAGATACCAGCGACTAGTTGGGAAGCTTATCTATCTTTCTCATACACGACTTGACATTTCTTATGTAGTAGGGGTCGTAAGCCAGTTCATGCACCAACCACGCAAAGACCACACGGAAGCTGTATGGAGAATCATGAGATACTTGAAAGGTACAACTGGACATGGGATTTTATTCAAAGCACTCGGACACCTAGATATTCAAGGATACACCGATGCTGACAGGGCAGGAAATCCAATGGATCGAAGATCAATAGCAAGCTATTTTACCTTTGTTGGAGGTAACCTAGTGACTTGGCGGAGCAAGAAACAGAAGGTAGTTGCACTATCAAGTGTAGAAGCTGAATTTCGAGGAATTGCAAGAGGATTAACAGAAATTCTTTGGCTACAAAAACTACTAACTGAAATTGGCTTTCCACCAACCAAAGCCTGTGAATTGATGTGTGACAACCAAGCAGCGATTCAGATCTCACAAAATCTTGTTCAACACGATAGAACAAAACACGTTGAAGTCGACAGACACTTCATCAAAGAAAAAATTGAAGAAGGAAAGGTTGTGATATCCTTTGTATGATCTGAAGATCAATTAGCAGATATCCTAACAAAGGCAGTCAATGGAAAAATCTTCAAAAGAATATTGGATAAATTGTGTATTGGAAATCCCACTACTCAATTTGAGGGGGAGTGTTAGAAAAAAGACTGAAGTGGTTGGGATATCTCACCCACTCCCCACCAATCACTCCACCAAATGCTCCACCAATTATGCCAAGGAAGATAGTGCTCCTTAAGCTGTAAAGCATTCAGTTATAATTGTTATATATATCTGTCTGTATCATTTCCACAATATATCAATAACTATGAAATACAAGAACAATCAACTTCCTTCAATTTCCTCAGTTTATTATAGTTAACAGAGAGTGTTATATTTATGAATTATATTATCAAGGTATAAAGTTGAGTTTTATGAATAGGGTCCGGGTGACCAAACTGTTTTGTTGAAACCGCTATATTGTGTTAAAGGCATTATAGTTCATTTTGGTTTAATTAGAGTTATTGGATTCAAATTCTTGGTGAAATACTAACTAGATGGATTAATATCAAATTGCTAACCAAAGGAGTTGAATTTGTTCTTATTCTTATTTAGTTTTAACTGGTAGCCTAGGTTACACAGTTAACGACTTTATTGTAACCGAAAAAAAATTCCATATTAATACAAATTTCAGTTATAAATAATAGCAGACTGCAAAATTGATTGATCATATAACATTATAAACAAAGTTTTAGTTATTTTGATTTTTTAATTTACGCAATCAAATATACATTAAATACGAAAAAATTACACTCCCATGTAGTTTGAATCAATGACCTCCTTGTTTAGAGAAAGCATCTCAACTACTGAAATAAAACTTTTGCCACAAACACAACTGTTTGAATACTCTATATTGTATTATCATGAAAACAATACTTTATATTAAAATATGTTAAAAAAATAACACTCTTAGGCCATCTTCAACCCATACCCCATTTTTTCACACCAAATCCTATTTTTTTCCATAATTTATTGTTGTTACAATGTACACATCTCCAACCATTCATTCCAAATTTTTACACCAAACTAAAATATTATTATTTTATTACTTTCTACCTAACTTTTATTATTATTAAATTCCATTATACCTATATACATACATATATATGAATTAACGTAACCACTTACAAATTAAAATATAAACATTTACATATTAATTTCTATAAACCATTTTACAATATTATAAAATTTAAAAAAATTATTAATTTAATAAAATAAAAAATAATATTATAAATTATAGATATTAAACAACACAACAAACTAATACATACAAAATTATTAAATAAATTAATAATTATATAACATAAAATAACACATACAAAATTATAACAAATAATATTACACTTTTTTTTAATACAAAACAATTACAAAATAAAATAATAATCAATTAAATATATAAAATAAAACTAAAAAAAAGAAAATATGATGGTGTTGCTACAGTAGCAGGCCAACAATAGTGTACTACTGTAGCAACACCATTTTTTGGTGTTGAGAATTGGCGCTCCATTTCAGCGCCAACCCCACATTTGACGTGGGGTTGGAGATGGTCTTACAAAAATGTTTCAAATGAAGCAGAAAAAATTACCAATACTATTAGACGGCTGTCAAAATCTGTCCTGCATCAGAAACCAGTCGAAGTCATCGACTTATGATTTATAACTTAAAAGTGTATTAATTTCTCAAAATTAAGGGGGTGTTTCTCTAAACTTAAATATCAGTTAAACCTGCTTAAAAGTATAATTTTAAATTAAAAGTTAGTTAGTTTAGTGTTTCTCTCTAAATTTTTTTTCAACTTACAAAAGTTACTTTGAAGTAAAAAGTAAGAAGTAGCTAATACTTACTTTTAGAAAGTGGCTTTTTTTTAAATCTACTTTTTGACCAAATAAATTACAATATTGTCCCTATATTATGTTCAACACCCAATACCCTTTTTAAAAATATGTCATTTTTAGTCTTTTCAAGATTCAACATCTTATAAGTGACTTAGAATTCAGTTTTGAGAGACACTTTTGATGACTTAAAAATCATTTTACAGAAACACTTAACTACTTATTCTAAAATTGTTAGAAAACACTTTTAAATTATAAGTTACAAGTCATAAGTTTGGAGAAACACCCCCTAAATTTTAAATCACTTTTAAGTTGTTGAATCTTGAAAAAACTATAAAGTACATGTTTTATAAAAAGACATTTGGTTTCGAATATAATATAAGGGTAATATTGTAATTTGTTTTGATAAAAAAGTAGATTTGAAAAAATTCACTTTTAAAAAGTAAGTATTACCTATTTCTTACTTTTTACTTAAAAGTAACTTTTTTAAATTGAAAAAAGTTTAAAGATACACTAAACTAACTAATTTTTAATTTAAAATTCTACTTTTAAGCAAGTTTGACTAACTTTTAAATTTAGAAAAACTTCCCGAATTAGGCTTGAATTGAGTAGCTCCATAAATATTTGTAGTAGGGTCAAAATGGTCTTGCAAAATGGCTGCAATACTTTTAAGAAATTCCTTGTTGGATTGGAAACGTGCTTTTGCGATTCAAATTCCTTTTTACTCGACACGGAAATTTTAGTATTTATTTATTTTGAATTGAATGGAGATTTTGGGACATAATTTAGTTCGGGTCATCTTTATTAAATTTTTGGATCTATCAATTGGATAAGTTTAATTAGTAGTATTAAAAAATTCTAACGGTTATTTTGGACACAAGCTTTAACATTTTTTTTTATTTTATATTTTCTTATCATGTAATTCATATTTTTATACACTTTTTGCAATGATACTCTTGTATAAGTTTATGTGTCTTTATAGATGAAAGATTGTAGTAAAGAAAACTATAGTTGTTGAAACAAATGTATATCAAAATATGAATACGACAAGGCAATATTTTGTGCACGTATTATTCAGTGTGGGTTTAGTTTTACCATTTACTTTCACAGCACCATGGCTCCCATGTACTCTAAATTACTTAACAATTGAGTTTAATATTACCAGTAAATAGACAACATGATACTTTAAGCCAACTCAATTTACAAGTTCAAGATTGAGAGATTGATCAAGTATTCTCTAAATGCATCTCTTGACTAAGATACGCTTGCATAAAAGTACCCAGCATTCACACGCCTTTCTCGCTGCATACACTAATACTTCAACTGCTAAAATTCTCAGAAAAGGAAAGTTGAGAAAAATAACAAGATGCCATAAACTGTGCAATTTTCTTCACAATTCATCCATATTACAAAGATTTTACATGCAGCTGCCAAATCAGAAACTTCATATTTATGTGAAACAGCTTGTATGCCAAAGAAAGTTCTCCATTGAAGAACTTTCAGCAACATTTTGCCAGATATGAAGACAAAAGTAAGTTTTTTTCTACTTTTTCATTCCCTAAATGAAAACAAAACCAAAACCAAAACCGAAACTACAAATACATACACATACAAATCTGTCCTCAGGGTTCCAACTTCAACGAAACAACTCTTGACTGTCTGTTGCGTTTTGCTACCTTCACAAAGACTACCGAGAGACAGGATGGAGCCCACCATGGCCGACGCACTTTTTGCTCTCCTTTTAGGCATGCCACTGCATTCATTGTCAACCAAACAAACTTCGTTTCAATATTAATCCAATTACACAGTATATAATCTCACAATGATATATTTTGTTGAAGCAGACCAGGATATTTTGTAGAAGAAGACCATTTTATTCTGGGGATATTCTCGCATAATTACAAAACAGAAAATGAGGCAAATTAACATATACCACTGAAATTTTGCTTTTTTATATTCACATTGGCAAGCCAGGCACAAAGAAACCAAAGCTATCCACCATTTATCCATGGACTTGTCAAGAAGGAATTCGAAGGATCCTTAAAATGCCACAGACACACTACCGTCCTAAATGTCACCCAATGTTTTGATAAGGCATAATAATTGAAAAATTATTCTGTGTTTAAAGGAGGAATTATAACACAAAAACTCTTTGATCTTTACGGAGCTAAAATTACCAATCAGCCGCAAATTTTTGCACTTTATCATTTCAGTCTCCTAAAAATCAGAGGCCCCTTCCCCCCAAATAAAAAACTCAGAGACCAGTCTCCTCTAATATCAAGAGAGCTGTTTCTTATCACATACCCACTTGTTCATCAATAACTATAACAAGTTAGGTCGTTTGATATCACCTCTTGTTCATTTTTCTAAATGTAAGTTATGCCACACTTTCTTTTTTGGCATCCATCAAACGATCTTTTAAATTTCGAAGGTGGAATGAGTAAATTGAATTTCTACTCTAAATTCAATAAGTTCAAATACTCAAATAAAAGTGCAAAAGGTTTCCATACACATAAATCAGAGAATAATTAAAAGGCAATTTAATAAATTTCAGTGCACCTTTATAGTTGAGGGGCCACAACAATAAAAATACAATTATTTTTATGGGACAAACTAAAGTTCATAATAGTACCGACATGTTCAGAAGTGACAGGTGATATAAAACCCCCTTTTTAATAGCTATTGGTAGTATGCTTAACAGGAGCAGAAAGCAGTTTAAACTAGCACGTCAAGGATGATTATAGCGTAATGCCATAATACATAAATCATAATAATTGATCAGTAATAAGGAAATCTCACGAAGAAGCACATGAACAAAACCAAGACGATATTATGACACAAGCTTTGGCAAGTGATTTTGGAAAAGATCAGCATTCCCACTAGTCACATAGTAAGCAGCAAAAGCAGGGCAGATATTTCAGAGATAAGCTCAGGAGAAATAAATAGAGAAGTTGAGGAAAGAACCTTTTATCCGTCTGAGCTCCTTGCACAGTGTGATGAAGTCTCCCCATTTCATGTGACACCGCCTTATAAACCGCAGAATCTGTTCAGTTGTGAACATGGACATGCCCTCCAAATATTCTCCATTGACGCCGTTTTCTTTAAAAATTTGGCGGTAGCTACCCAAATTTATTTCTTCCAACCACAAACCAACGTCCTGGAGGAGATTAAAGAAGTAAATCATCAACATGTGTTATAAGCTTATAAGCCATAATGAAATGTATGCTAATTTATTTAATTCAAAGGATTTCAGTATGATATTACAGTAAATAAATTGCATATTGCATATTTTATGAAGAATGAGAATATAGGCAAAAAAAAGCATATTGCCTATTTTATGTCAGATGTCCAAAAACACAGCATATCTTTTCTTTTTCTCAAATCCAGGATCTGCACTATTCAGCAATCATATGAACCATTGAGGAAAAATTATGACATATCACGTTATCCTACAGGATTAAATACTCCCTTGGATTTTCTTTTACATAAAATCTTATTAATGAAAGTTCCAATCTTATAATTTGTTCATGACCATCTTCCAGGAAAGCATAATCGTGATGTTTCTAAGAAAATTACTTATAAGGAATTGTTTGAAATTCCAGACATATTTCTATACATCCAAGAGTATCCTTGAGTTTGCCTCTGCAAAAAATTCATAGCCTAATACCCTCTACCTCAGCTGAAATAAAAGAGATCTTCTTTTGACCTACACAAGACCTCAGGGGCATTCCTAAGCTCCTTAAGGATGAGAAATCAATGAATTGAAATTTGTGATAATACTGATAGGCATTAGTAACACACAAGCCTATAACCATTGGGAAAACCATTCAGCAGAAGGAAAAAAAAATACCATACTACACATTTTAGAATCTCATCATGTTCAATCAAGTTGTGGTGTAAGAAAAGAAATAAAATACAACATCATGGTACAACAAATCTCATTGTAAACTACCAGTTGAAATTTTCAGATGTCCTACTAGGAATGCAACACAGTTGAAGTTCAATTATTCGCAAATATAATGCTACAACAAATCTCATTGTGAACTACTACCAGTAGCAACACTGATCATTACTTGAAATTCAAAAAAAACTGAAGAGGACAGTGTTGAGTATCAAGCTAAATGTTTATGACCAATAGATGGTATCAACTGCCACACACCTTAGCTCAAAGAGCAAACAAGAACTAAACTAAGAAAGACCCTGCCTTGTGCATTAGCTACTTGTGAAAATTGCTCAAAACCATAATGCAAACAGAAACTCTCAAATCAGAAACTAAGTAGGTATAATTCAACCATGATCATGATTTTACTACAGTAGCTGCAAGTTAAGGCTGTCACTGAAATCCCCAAGAAACTCTTCATAGTATCTGAGAGATAATTAAATGAAACCCAAATCGACGGAAAAGAACCTTTAAAATTGAAATATATTTCTTTTGCACAGAAAATATAGCCCTAGTCACCAGAATGATATATTAAATAAAGCAAAAGGAAGCGTCAACATCAAAAAAAAAAAATATTTCGAAATTAATAATAAAATTGTTATTAGTTATAATTCAGGATTAGGGTATTGGCAAGATCTAAAGGAAAACCCAACAAAAAAGGGGAGAGAAATCGAATACCTCAACCGTCCAGATGAAGAAATCAAGAGGCTCAGGCGGCCTGTCTTTAGTCATAACTGGTATACAGAACTGCCCAAATAACCTAATCTTGAAGGAATCCCAGAACAAGGTGAAACCGAATCAAAGGAAAACAGAAAGAAGAAGGAATTGAAAGAGGGAAATGAATGATAAATGGAGTTGTTTCTTGCTGTTTGTTTAGTTTTCTCGAGAAACAAACAGAAAAGGGGAGCGAACTTGGAAACTCAGGGAGTAAATAATTATTTTCCTTCTCTCTTCTGGTTGTACTGCTGTACATAAGATAGATTTGGGAAATTGGAAAAGGAAAAAATGAAAAAGAAAAAGGAAAGAAAGAGAAGATAGGAAAAAAAGAGAAGAATAGAATTGGGATGGCACACACAGTGAGTCACACTTTCTCTCACACTCTCACTCTCACTCTCATCTGATTGGATTTGCGGTTTTTTTTATTTATTTCTCCTTAAACACTTATCTGTTTTTTTCTCTGCTCCACGCGCCTATTTCATTCCCTCTCTTTTTTTCTCTCCCGTTCGAGTGTTTTCTTAGCAACCAAATGTTGTTTGTTTGGTATGTAAAAGTTATGTTCTCCACCCGATTGTTTATTAACACGATTATTAGACTCGATTTCTAACCGAATTGAAAAAATGAATGTTTTTAAGTTCATGAACAAACTCATCAATTCTAATTAATCTATTATATTGATAACAGATTAAAATAATAATGTTGTTACTTTTAATCTTAACAAAACAAATGAGTTTGTTGACAACAAAATGAAGGTATTGTTCAAAAGCAAACAATTAAGTTGTTAGTGGATAGTTAGTGAAATGTTTTATATGGAATGAAGTCAAGACAATGACTAAACTGAGATTGTAACTTCAGCTCTTTAAAAAATTTCATCAACAAACCAAAGCTCGGCAAATCTTGAGCTGTTTCGGCTCGCTTTTAACATTTCAAACTCTCAAAGTTTGACCCAACTCATTTACATCCTCGTTTCCACCTAAATAACATATGTTGTTACTATGATTATAAATACATCGGTTGCCTATAACATACGTTGACTCGATTTACCTACATTCTCTTAAACTTCTAAGATTTTCAACGTTAATTTGAATTATTAATTTACTCCTTTGTTTGTTTGACACTAATTTGAATAAATTACATAACGTAATCAATTTATATCATATTAAAATAATACAATTTTGCCAATGTGCATGGTATTAAAATCTTTTTTACTTTTAAACGATAGCTCACTAATTTTGTGGCAAATTAAGTAATAATAACGCATTTAAGTAAATTGATGCCAATATTTTAATAAATCAAGCTACAATAGCGCTTTTTTCTATGTGTTAGTAACTTTAAGAGATATTTTGATGCAAGTTTAAAGAGAAAATGTCAATGATATAATCAAAGTTATCTAGGTGATTTCCTATAAGTTTTTTAAATTTTAGATTAATCAAATCTCAACCATACAAATTCAATCTTTTAAAATAGAATATATTTTTAAAAAATTTATAATTTCAGTTATAGTTATTATAAAAGGAGCAAATCCAGTGACATTTTTTTATCTAACAACCTCAATCCAGTGTTTCATTACGATTAAAAATGTTATAGGATCAAATAACATAAACATCGAGTATTTTTGTTTTATAATAGCATAAATATCAAGTTAGTTTTTTTATTACTTTTACGTGTTTCGCAATTAAAAAGTAACAAAGATAAAATATTTAGTGCCAAAGGGAAGCTAGTGCTACAGTCAATGAATGGGACAGACTTTACCTTTAAAAAAAGAGAGAGATTTTAAATAGTGTTTAATTTGTACAAACTAATTCGCTTTGGAAGAAAAGAAAGATTGAGAAAAAAAAAAGGTGGAATGTCCACGTGTATAGTCCCAGTACACGCACAATGAAGACAGGGTTTGGACATGTGGGACCAATTTAGACACCTTGTTATGAATCGAACCATCCTTGGTTATTCTTCCACCTTCTCTTCTTTTATACTAGTATCTACTTATTTATAAATTATTAGTATTATTAGTAGTATTTTTTTGTTGAAGAACGAAACTAGCTGACATGTGACATACTACGTGATGTCCGTCAATAAGGGTTTTTCCGTTTTTTGAGTCTTCAAAGGTCCTGCAAAACAAATCCTCGGCCAGAGTTGTTTCCGGCGAAGATCCTCCGACGATCTAGTCAGTGGTCAGAGTAAAGAGTGTTTTAGTGAAGTTCCTTTATGATCACGTCCCTTTTAGCAGTTGGAGATTTGCCATTTATAGAATCTGTGTGTGATGATGTCATGCGGGGCCCATCTGTGAGAGATACACGTGTGGCTCGCCGCTTGAGGGTCTTGTCCGCCGTCTGAGCATTAAATAATTCATCTCTGCCAGTTGGTAATGCATTTAATGCGGCAGAGGGGAGAGAAATTTCAGGGTAGTGGGTTGTAGAGGTGATGTCTCAGCGAAGTGGCGGAGGGTAACGCCGAAGGTTATTTAATTTGGTTCTGTACCTCGGCGAGATGTCTCGCTGACATGGTCTCGGCGCGGAGTGGCGCCGAGGTGTTCATCAGTTTAGCCTGTGAAGTTTTTGAATCTTCTAATGGGCTTGGGTCTTTAATGGACCTTGATATCAGCATCTGATCACGCCCAGCGTTTTTTAAAACACTGTAAAATAAAAAAAGTTCGTTGATAGTGTTTGATATGAATTTTTTTTGGCTTGGGCTTGGATTGTAGACATGATATTGTGTAATGCTTGCTTGCAAATAAGTATTCCGTGCCGGAAGATTGTTGTTTTAGGATTTTCATCGTTACTGGTAGAATATTTATTATTCTGTTAAAATTATTAATTTATTCCTTTTACTTTATCGTAAAATTCTCTTTCTTCTTAATTATTATTTTATAATTTTATCTGATACTTAATCTCTTTACTAATTAATACGAGGGTATATTAGAAAAAAAATATTGAATATTACATTAATATGCAAGAATGAAAAAAAAAGAAAATAAAATCTTTGCTAAAACAACAATATTTTAACATAAAAAAAAGTACAAAGAAACGTTTTAATCATTTCAAAATAAATTGCAGTAGTTGCCAAATATACCATTAAAGGAAAGGATTCACAAGTTTGACCAAATCTCACTATTTAATTTTAAATTTTTTTACTATTGTTGATATTAAATCGCAATCATCCATTAAAGTTGATTAAATCTTAACCATTTTTATTAAAATCAATGGTTGAGATTTAATACTTTTGATTTTATTTTTATTATCATTCATTTTGAAAATGATTAAATGTCAACAATTTTTTTTATTAGTGTAATATACGAAATTCATTATAAAAGCACATGTACTCTGAAGTATGGTTTTCTTATTTCTACATCAACATATATATGTTGTTATTACTAGTGTAATTAAATTTATAAAAAAAATTGATTCATTTAATACAACCACAATAAAAAGGGTTCTTAAATTTAACTTTGAAAGCCTCAAGAACATAGACTCTAATGTACATTATTGCAATTTGCAAGATAAACTAGGTCATATTTTCCAAAAATATGATCAATTAAATCACCAATATATCCTTTTTACAAATATGAATCTTTTGAAAATGTTTTAAACTATACCCATAATCTTTCACATCTACTTTGAAAGGTGTATCAATTGAACTATACTCAATTGATAACCATAAAGATATCTATTATTTGAGTTTTATTATAAAATGTGATGTCAAATATTTCTCCAATATTCTTGACATATTCATATTCATGTTTTACTGATTATTATACTTGATAAGTGGAAACCAAATATATGTTACTCCCTCAATTTCAAAATAATTGCCCTTTTTAGGTTGTTTGTCAATAACAAGACGGCATTAATTGAAGCAATAAAAATACTTATTTATCCCTATGACTTTTATTAATTTGAAAGTTGATTAGATACTTTATTCCTTTTGTCATTTCCAGTGTATATTAAATAAGGGTAAAATGGATAAAATTTTTAAAAATGTGCAAGTAAAAATTATTTAAAAAATTTTCAAAATATCTAAAGCGACATGGATGGAATAATTACTAACAGTAAAAGTTAAAACTTGAGTTTCATTGGGTCAAATATATTGCTGGCCAGTAATGCAAGTGCATTACACCAGGGACTTGGACGAAAAATTAGATAGTTGAAGGGCTAAAAAGTCATTTTTTTTCCTGGGAGAAAATATGAACGTATTTACATCATACCACCGTCTACATGCCCCTCCTATAAATGGCATTGTCATTCAAACAGCCGGGGCCTGAAAACTGGCAAAGAAAATGCTTGGCTTTGCAGTGAAAGAATCTCCATCTTGATCCATGAATTTCACTTTGAAACCTTCGTAGATATTCCGTAAGCCAATTTTCTTATTCAACCTGCAAAGCCACTCAACTAATTACGCCGAGTTTTCTTCAGTTAATAAGTGGAAAAAAATTTCTTGCACACCGGTGATTAACTGGTTTCTTGGAAACCCTAGGGCTTGAATTTCGTAGAGTTGGCTCGTTTCTTCGACGATCACATTTAGGATTTCATTTTGCTTGCCTACTGTGTCTCTTTCCTCGACTACTTGTTATAAGCAACGCCATGAGTCCTATTCAGAATTTTGAGCAGCATTCCCTCCATTTGGTGGAGCCTGACCTGCGTACGTTCTTTCTCCTGTTTCTTTTTTTTCTTTTGCCTTTTTTGTAAATTATATGTACACTGGTAGAAGAGCCAAACGAAATTGTTAAAGATGACTATTACTTCCGTAGAAATTTTCAAGGTTGTAGATGGGGTTTTTTTATGATGCATTTCGACAATTATGCTATCTGTTTGTAATTCTCATCTTTTTTCTTTATTCAGCGCTTCAGACGAGGCTACAGATGGTAATGGAAGTACATGATAGTCTTGAGATCGCGCACACTGCTGAGTATTTGAATTTTCTGAAATGCTACTTTCAGGCATTCTCAGTTATTCTTTTACAAATTACGAAGCCACAATTTGTGGACAATTCTGAGCACAAGTTGAGAAACATTGTTGTGGAGATCCTCAGTCGTCTACCTCACAGTGAAGTCCTCCGCCACTTTGTTGAGGACCTCTTAAAGATCGCAATGCAAGTGCTTACAGAAGATAATGAAGAAAACGGATTGATTTGCATTCGTATTATCTTTGAACTTCTTAGGAATTTCGGGCCAACACTAGAAAATGAAGTTCAGCCATTTTTAGACTTTGTATGCGAGATATATAGTAGTTTTAAATCAACTGTCAGTCATTTTTTTGACAATGCGCCTCCTTTGGAAGATGTTAAGCCAATGGTGACTTCTTCCGATCAAATTCTTACTGGCACTTCTACATTCAGTGGTAATGGGCAGCTTAACCCATGTAATCGTTCATTCAAGATAGTTATAGAGAGTCCACTTGTAGTGGTATTCTTGTTTCAATTGTATAGTAGACTTGTTCAAACTAATATTCCTCACCTGTTACCTTTGATGGTTGCTGCAATATCTGTCCCCGGTCCTGACAAGGTTCAACCTAATTTGAAGAGTCACTACATCGATTTGAAATGTGCACAGGTTAAGGTGAGTGTTAGTTGCTTATATACTTCATAATTTTATTTTATACATTCTCTGCATATTTGTGGTGCAAGTGACCAATAATTTTGTGAATTTATCTGTGGCTAGGTTAATTTGTTGGTTAATTGGCCTTCCAAATATATAGCGGGTTTGGAAGGTTTCATTTTGAATTATGTGGTTCTTTATCTTAGAACTAAACAAGATATCTTTTAGTTTTGAGACTTAGTTGTCGAATCCAGATTCGAATTCAGATCCCAAATTTTGTGAAGTTTGAATCGAACCAAATCATAAGATTCGGTTCGAGTTCATAATATTATAAAAATAAAACATTTAAAATGTTCAACTTAAAGATATCATTAAATTTTAGTCTAGAAAGGTAATTTTGATATAAAAAAACCTAAAATTCCAATTTAATGCACCCTAATAAAAGTTTGGGCTAATAGAAATAGATTTTTTTTTTCGATTTGATGTTTATATATGGGGAATAACATTAGTTATGCTCTAGAATTTGAAGAAGTTATTGTTGAACATTAGTTATTATTTAAGGTAAGAGTTTTTGCAATTAGAATTCAAAGAGACTCATTTTCCATAACTCCTAAATCGAAGACTATTTTTATAGCTAAGTAGAGATGTGAAACACTTTAGTGCACTATGCACTACCGCTGCCTAGTTGCTGGAGTTATAGTTCAAAGTAATTCATGCCGCTTCGACCATAGTTGTTAGAGGCGCTAGAGGGCTAACCTTGCCCGAAGGCGAGGCGAGAGGCGAGGCGAGCGCCTGAGGTACATCAGGCGCCAAAAATTTACAAAAAATATTTTTCTTACAAAGTGAAGTTATATGCAATAACATAAC
>CATIWQ010026961.1:0-10939 GCA_949673415.1 Euphorbia schlechtendalii
AATGAATTGTATTAATGTGAACAGGTATATTGGAGTGGGAGAATCAAATGCTTCACAACTATTCTACTATTTTGTGAAGTCTCAAAGAAGTCCAGCTTTGGACCCTTTGATGCTCTGGCTAACGGGTGGCCCTGGTTGCTCTGTTCTCTCTGCTTTTTTCTATGAAAGTGGTAGGTTTTCAATTAAAAAAACATTCTTGTATATATAAATATTTTATTTATTAACAACTGGTAAGCTTTTTATTTTGTAGGGCCAGTAACTTTTAACTATGCAGATTATAATGGAAGCTTGCCAAGCCTACATTTGAACCCATATGCTTGGACACAGGTCCTTACAGTTTTATTTTATTTCTAATCATAATATTTTGATAAATAATAAAAAAATTTCCTCATGAAATTTTCAATTTAATTGAATAATTTACTTTTATTATATCAGGGTATAAACATACTATACGTAGATGCACCAGTTGGAACTGGATTTTCCTATTCAACTACCCAAGAAAACTACTATATTAATGACACCGGTAATGCAAATCAGACTTACGAGTTCTTAAGAAAGGTAACTTACTTATTATTTTTCGATTTACTGAGGAAATTAAAAAAGAATAAAAATTGAGTAATTTGATTTAATTATTTTAATTTTGCAGTGGCTAATTGAACACCCAGAGTATATGACAAATCAGCTATACATTGGTGGTGATTCCTACTCTGGAATTCCTCTTCCAATTATTGTTACTCATGTACTTGAGGGTATTTGTTTTATTTTCGTCAATTAGTTTAAGTTTATACTGACTAAACAATTTAATGAATTAAATCTCTTATAACATCATACTGTTTATTTGATTTTTGTGCAGGTAACGCAGCCGGATTAGAGCCAATGATGAATTTGAAAGTAACAGAAACAATTACTAGAAAATGTTTAATTAATAATTTGTTGATAATATTTTTATTAATCAATTATGATTGTTGATTTTGAAACAGGGATATATATTGGGGAACCCAAAAACTGATGATTTCATAGATGTAAATTCAGCAGTGCCCTATTGTTTCAGATTGACTCTCATTTCAGAAGAACTCTATGAGGTGAGCCAAACGATTTTTTTTTTTTCTCAAATATTTATAATGAATATTGCATTTATGAGTCCTGATACCCATCAATATTTTTTTCTAAAAAACAAGTTTGGACTTACATTTTGAACAAATGGAGCCTATCATGCAGTAGTTTGACTGTTTGGAGCTCATAACTGAAAGAAGTCACATTTTTAACTTTTTCAGGCGAAAAGAAAGCTATATATATATATAAAATAATTTTTATTTAAAATGGCTCAATATATTGTTTTCGGTTATGGCAGACAACAAGAGAAGACTGTGGAGGAAATTATGTATCTGTGAATGCAAGCAATGTGGATTGTGTGGCAGACCTTGATGCCATTGATGAGGTTTGGACAATATAAACATTCATCATAAGAGTTTTCTATAAAATTATTTTGAAAATACAAACGATTTAATTCATATATTTCAGTTGACTCTGGAAATAAATTTAATGAATGTGTTGGAGCCAACCTGTCAAGTAGCAAGACCAAAAAAGAAGAGAGGACTAATAAGGCAAGTTTCGGAAGGAAGAAGATCCCTCTTTGAACTTGAAGAAAGTATTGATAATATATCCATTTCTAAACTTAATAAAGCACATTGGTGCCGGGTAATTATTTCTGCCTTTCTTTAATTCTTATAATTATTTATTTAATTGTCCAGTAACACCTGAACTGATTAGAAAATTATCCATTAAGAAAAATAAAGCAAAAGATTAATAAATTTTTTATTACTGAATTGGTTATCCTGCAACCTAACCACGGAAATATTCAATAAAAGTGGAGTTTTTTTATAATGACGTATGGTTGGTAGGAATGTTGGTTGTAACTAAATATAAAATATAGTTTTTTTGAAGAAAATATAAAATATACTTTAAAAAGTGTTTTTCATTTCACTTGCACTTTTTGCCATCCAAAATTTTTTTTCTTTAAAAAGAAATCTAAAAATAGAAATTTCAACTCTAATAAATCGGATACAAAATTAGCAATCCTTGATAATAACTAAGATCTTTTCTCCCTCTCTATTTTCATTTCAGTACTATAATTATGTATTGTCTAATGTTTGGGCAAACACTAAAGTTGTTCGAGATGCTCTTCAAGTTCGAGAGGTAAGTGTCTAATTTTCTATTAAATTAATTAATTGTAAGAATTTTATGTTTAATAATTTTATATGGTGTATAGAACACAATTGGAGTTTGGAAAAGATGTAATGAAAGCTTAGCTTATACGAAAACCGTCAGTAGTACCGTTCCATATCATAAATACCTAAGCGAGCAAAATCTTCTATCTCTTATTTACAGGTATTTTCTATATACTCATATTACTTATGTTTAATCTTTTTACAAAGGTTATATACAATTTATTATATTTTAATTTATTTATTTCGTGTTTTTTAGTGGTGACCATGATTTATCAGTCCCCCACATTGGTACACAAAATTGGATTCATTTACTGAATATGACCGTTAATGAATATTGGCGACCTTGGTTTGTTGATGGTCAAGTTGCTGGGTAACAACTTTATATTTTTGTTATTTCTTAATTTCGATCTTCCTATTTTTTCATAGTTATTTGAAACGAAAATTTTCATATATTTTCTCCAAAAGTTAATTTTTTTTTTCCAAATTTTTGTGTTTTTTACAATTAACTCTTGTTCCCTGCAGTTACACAGAGAAGTACATAAATGGTGACTTTACCATGCATTTCGCGACGGTCAAGGTAAGAAAAATATATAAGTCAGCATTTTTCTACAAAAATGGAGTTGAGTGACGAAAACGTGAAACATCATAAATGGGAAGACCAAATATATATTCCCCAATGACCAAAATTGAAATTTTAATTTTTTTTATTATTATATAATTACAGGGTGCAGGACATGTAGCTCCAGAGTACAAGCCTACACAATGTTATGCCATGATCGATCGTTTCATGGCTACTTATCCTCTTTAAATTCATATGTACATTCATGGAGATTATTAATTAAGTTGGGATTCAATGTATTTTATACTATTAAATTTTGGTTACGTGGTATGACTGGCTGGTGGCTCATTCAATGCAACTATGGGTTCTGCACTCAATTAATAAATTGAGTTTGATGAGAAACTTAACTTCAAATCTCGAAATGAATCCAAATGAACGGGCAAAAAAAGCATTGCCCATGAGAATTATTTCACTAAGGATAATGTTGGTTTGCACTAAAAAAGTAGCCCCTTTAGTACAAGTAGTTTCATGAGATACACAACCATTTACTTCAAAATATGATTTTTTAAGGCGTCCCCTTTAATTTTGTTAAAAGTGATTTTGTGTTTTGCATTTGTTACATCTCTCTTCCTTATTTATTTTCTCTTCTCTTTCTTTGTTTATGAGTAACTTGCCTTTTTTTTCTATTTTTTCCATCTTAAATAAATAATATATCACAAACCGTTAGATTTTTAAAATTTTAATTTAGAGCTTTTTTGTTTTTATATTTGAACAATATCCATATTAATATACTTTTACAAATAAAACGAGGATATAAGCATTTTGTACCACTTTTATGCATGTTATATAGCGCTTATACCATTTTTAGAGTAAACTTAAAAAACATGCTTTTGTGGTTTGATTGTTTTACCAAAAGGTCTTTGTAGAAAGTTTCTTTGTAAAAGGATGCTTGTGATTTCAAAATTTGCAAATCAAGAAAAAAAAATTTTCATTAAAAAACAATAATATTCCAGGTGGTATATCAATAAATTTAACAATCCTGCAGGTTAACATTATTATTCATCAAAATTTGAGTACTTTTCGGAAATAATTCATTTCATTATGATTTTTTAAAATTACGAATCACGTTTTAATTAAAAAAATCTATGTACTTTTAAAAAAACCTTAAAATTTATCACTAAGATGTATTATATTATTATTATTAACTATGATGCAAAATTTCAATTCAAAATAAATAAGATTACCCCCTTTTTATAATGTAATTTCAAATTAAAAATTATGTTTTTGTTAACTTTTGAAACCACAGACACCATTTTGAAAAAAAATTCCTCAAGAACCATTTTGCAAATCAGTCAAACCATATGACCTTTCTTTTAAGTTTACCCCATTTTTATACCACATATCTCTCCATACAAAATCAATGGTTTAAATGCTTTTATAACAAGTATAAAGTGCTTATATAACTTTTATAATATGAATTGTTGCATGCAAAATTTCCTGTGTAAGTGTTTTATACCACATTTATACCTAGTGTTGCGCCGAAATGGTATCACCTAGTAAGTATACTAGTGTCTAGTTATAGGAATGACAAGCACAAGTACGTTTCTTTTACAAGGATCACTTATGTTAAATTCACGCTTTTCATGATAAATGAGCTAATTTTTAAGAGATTAGTAACTTAATCGAGGGGTTTGAGAATTGTTGAACGATTGTAAATTAACTAGCAATAAAGTAGAATGTTGATTTCAATTAATTAAAAAAAGCTCAAGCCCAGTCTACCCATGAACAATTTAAGATAATATTTCCTATCAACAAGCACAAATCCTTGCAAAGCAAGCTTTATCTAAGGTCTCTCAACACTTAAATACCTAAGTTACCCTTTAAGCTGACTCAGTTTCTTACTATAATTAACTTGCTTCACCTTTCGGTCCTTGATAAGAGAATTATAGCAACATTAAAATTATTTAAGAATTCATTAAATGAAACCTAAGGCATACATACAATTATCTTTCGATCTCATGCATTATGTGTATGTGAAAGTTTTCTATGATAATTAGGTCATCTCTCAGTCCTTGCTAACATCACTGAACGAGAACTAGATCTTTAGTTCAAGATAAACAATAAAGCATACATTCACATAATCAATCTAACCAAGCAAAGACTCATACTTTACAATACTTTAGGAAGATCTCCTTAGACTGCTTTTGAGGGCAGACTTCGCTTGAAAGTAGATTACTCACACATCATCTTCATAAAAGCATAACTTCCATTAAAGATAATATGCTTTGGTAGATGAGAGAATTAATGGCGGAAAGTGATAGTAAAAAGTGATCCCCATGCCTAATGGAGAGGAAGCGTATATATCCCTTTCCAACTCCCAAAAGGCAACATAATAAACAATTACTCCCTCAGGTTCCTAGTATTTGTCATTTTAGACTTTTAACTTTGGTTCATTTTACTTGTCATTTTAGAATATTAATGCAACTTTTAACAATTTTTTCCTAATTTACTCTTGCATTAATTAGAAAAGATGCTTTTAAAAAAAATAGAAAAGATGTTAAGTATAAATTAATTTATAAATTGTTAATTAAGAAGAAAAAGAATTTTATTATAAAACAAAAGGGATAGATTAGTTATTTTAGTAGTGCATTAAATGCCTTATTGATTTTGATGAAAAGCCTAAAATGACAAGTATTAGGAACTGGAGGGAGTAAAATACTTAAAAGTATCTAGATACTTTGTTCCAAAAATAACAAACTAAAGCCACTTGCAATAAAGTAAACTAAATGTGGCTATCTAAGTTAGAATCCAAAAGTTCTTTTTCCTCCCTCACTTTCTCTTCTCTCCTCGTTGGTGACATCATCCTACTGCTCCAACAACTTTGATTGGCTGCTAGTTCTCCTCGAGCACCGTACTTGATTCCTCTTTACAACTTACAATAGGAGGTCTTCTTTCACTTACAGAAACCTAAAAAACATGAAGACCTTACTAAAAACTGCATTTATACAACACATTAAGGACCCGATTAATCATGCTTTTATGACATTAAATTCTACTTATCAAACACCCCCATACTTAAGCATCACTTTCCCTCAACCAATTCACTCAAAGATATCACAGTTGTCAATACTCAACAAGGTAAATCAAAAACAAATTGGGCAAATTAAGAGTTAAAGGTGGGTTCAGAATGTCAAGAACACAATTAGGAGACCTTTGATTCAAATATCCTTAAGAACCATGAAAAAATATGCAACTTTTAAATACTTAAAACTCTTACATCAACAAATAGCAGAAAAATTAGTATGGCTTGTTTATATAGTGTTTAAGTTTAATTTTAGGAGGACATGCTCTCATTCAACAAAATCAAGTTGCACAAACCATAAGCTTGCTAATCGGTGTAGTCTCCACCACGAATAGGTGAAAAAGGCTCATGCTATCAAGAGGTCTTCAAGGGTAGGCAAGGGTTGAGGTAAGGTATGGAAGAAATTTTAGGTCAAAGAACTTAGCAATTAATTTTTCTTTATCATGCAAATTTTTATTGATTTTGAAGGCCTTCATGTCCAATTTCAGCTCTTGGGGAATTCAACATTGATAAAAAAAACATCGATTAAAGCACACAATCTTGTATCTTGATTTGCTCTATTTTCTCTTATTTGTTTAATTCTTAAAGGTTGAATTTGAGTTGATTTTATTCTTTGATTAACAAGTTGTTCCCAATTGATAGAGATCTTGTTTACTAAGTTGATTAGATCTTCTCCTTTTGTCATGGACTTCAATATTTTTAGGTTTCTTCTACTTTTCTTTCTTTCATGTTTCAATTATTAGAAGTTCTTGGGTAATTTTTGCGGAGTTAAAGTGAAGGGAAAGGGTTAGTGATGTGTGAAAACAAATAAGGGCTTCAAGCTTAAAGGGGGAATTCCAAGGGCAATGTAAGGGTGGGATATTTTAAGCTAAGTGTGTAACACCCCAAAATTTCTAAATTTTAACATCGGCATATTGTTAAAGTTCGGTTATAGTCAAATGGAGCGAAGTTTGATCACCAGTCAAACTTTTACCCGTAACTATGCATCTTGGGACCAAAAATTTTTATAATTATTATTCATGTAAGAAAGAAAATATAAGCTATTATGGAAGCTTACAATTAGATGTATATATTATTCTTTTACGGAATTAAATTATGAGATTATAAGATGGTTTAACCGAGAAAATGTGATAAGTATATAATATAATTGAACTAAGGGTAAAATAGTAATTTCACATCAAATACACACACACACACACCACCATCTCTTCTTCTCCTACATATCATCTTCTTCATTTCTTCATTTCTCTTCTCCCTTTCACCCCATTCCTTTCAAAATTCCATAACTTTAAAAACTTCTGATTTCTTCGTTTCGACTTCGAATTCTTGTTAGAAATCGATCTCTAAGCCATCTATCATCATCAATTTCAGTAAATCAAGGATAGGAGAAGAAAAATTCAAATTCTAAGTTCTTGATGAATAGTAAACCAAATTGGGGGTAAGTGAAATTAAGGTTTCATTAGTATAGATCATGATAGGTTAAGCATATTTAAGGTATTTGAAGGTATATTTAAGTAGTATTTTGATAGAAGTAATTATGATTTTTGTAGAGGAAGCTAATACAAACAGATCAAAGGGGAAAGAGGTTGAAGAGGGCTATTAAAGAGCTTAAAAGATTTGTGCAAACTAATTTTGAATTTTCGGTTAATCCGGAAAATTTCTAGATTGTACCTCTGTTTTTGTTTTAATGTTTTCTCATGCTATATTACTCTGATCTGAGTGATTCTTGATTCTGTGGGCATCTAAAGAAACTTAACTAAATATGTTTAGAAGGGACCAACTTGAATTTCGTTCATTTACTATGCAAATATTTCATTTCAAGTTGAATCATGAAATCTATTTTTGGAAGTTTTTCAGTTTGCACACTGTTCAGTGTTCTGAGTATAACTTGATCTATTTGGATTGGATTTCTATGATTCTTGTAGCATTGAAAATTTGAGACATATGGATAGATATTTTAAGAATTAACTTTTTCGATTTGAAGGAGTTTTAATGGAAAAAAATGCAAGCGAAGTCAGGTCACAAAATCTGGAAAGTTTTGAAAACATGAATGCTAATTTTATTGTGTTTTATTGATGTTCAGGGATTGAAAATTTAAGGATTTGAGATCCTTAATACATGAGTTTGTGTTGAATTATACTGATGATATCATGCTGAATTCATAAGTATTTTTGTGTCATTGTTGCCCTTAGTATACGAGTAGAAAATGGGTCCGGGCAGATTGGCACCAATAAAGGGGGGTACAATACTTTATAAACAATTAGAGCTTTGTCTCTGGGGCATAGTGCCGATACTATGATTACTGATTTCAAGTGCTTCAGCTTTGAGCTTTATTCCATTATTAGGAGCTTCGGCTTCGGGCCTTGTGCCATTATTAGGAGCTTCGGCTTCGGGCTTTGTGCCATTATTAGGAGCTTCGGTTTTGGGCTTAATGCCAACCCCTGTATCTAATACCATTAACGATACTTAGTTTATTTTGGGCAATTATTGTTTATAATTATAAGTAAAATATTAAAGATGAGTTTTATATGTTTAAATATGTATATTGAAAATTTGAAATGTGTTTTCATGATTTTATTGAATCATAAATAAATGGTATTGTGTGTTTTAAATTCTATGAAATCCAAATTAGTGTACACCAGTATGCAAATTGCTTAGCGTGTAGTTCTTTTCTACATGCAGATTCAGAAGCTCTATAGATAGTGTGGACTGAAGTGGTATAAGTGAATCAGCTTAAAGAGTATAAAAGGGAAAAGACTCAAGGTGGGATTATTATTATTTTCATATAACATTTTGGTTTGTAAAATAATGGCATGTACTAGTTAGTGTGAGGAGCGAGAATTTCATTTTGATAATATTTGGAGTTTTTGTATATGAATATTGAAAATAAATTTGTTTAAATATTAATGTAAACAAAATGGTGGATTGATAAGTTACTAATAGTTACCGTTACCGTGATACTCCCGATCAGGGGGTGTTACAAAGTGGTTGAGCCTTAATTTCTCTATCTTCTAGCATGGAATTTCAACTACGATCTCAACTAGACTAACACAAAATAGCATTTTATGTATTTCACAAAGCAAGTTCAAGCTTACGCAACAAGACTTTGTTCTCTCTTCAAGAAAAATTTTCTATATTAGGCTCAACTCCTCACTTAACTTGGGTTTTTGCTACTAACTTGTGCTATCAAATTGAGGTAAAAGTTAAAATTTTTTACACCATGCATAGTCAAGTTAAAAACAATTATGCTATTTCAAAGTCCTCAAAATCCTGCTCTTACCTCCTACCTTCCTTGTATTTACTCATACAGTCCTGTTATAACTCAATTTCCTGGTTGAGATATCAACAAAGCAATTAACTATATCTAAAAATTGAATAGAATCAGGTAGCCAAGTTCAAATACTAAAGGGACATTATCAAGGAGAGTAGTTCAACTATGATAGTAGACCATTTAGGCATGAAAAATCACAAGACAATAGTTAACAATTTAGCAAAGACAAAGTAAACATGTTCGCATGCAACAAGTGTTGGTTAATTAAGGTAGTTAATGAACATGCAAACTATCATGACAGAATTTTAAAAGTTAAAATTAAACCTAAAAGATCTCCTAAGCATGACATGATTGACTTAATAATAGTTGAAACATTTCATAGATGCTATAGGTTCATAAAACTAATTAAAAGAAACTTAGCATCTAAGTTTGGAGCATTACTAGTTGAAGCGTGCATTCCTTTGACCTGGTGTGGTGATCCCTTGTAACAATCAGACAACACTCTATTAGCACAAGCATCGAACTCTATGACAAGTCCACAAAGACCCCGTCGATTAAAACCTCACATAGAGGGAGAACTCATCGGTTAACAAGTGGCTGCTAGACCACTCATAGAACAACGTGAAAATATAACTGAGAAGGCTCTTTCTAAAATAGGTATAATACTTCAAAATAATTCTTAAGAAAGATAGAGAAACTCGAGGAGAATCTCACAAATAACTCGCAAGAAAAAGGAGTTAAAATTGAGAAGGAAGGTTGAGCTGAAGTACGAAATAAGGAGGAGGGGGAGGTCCTATTTATAGGAGAAGGGAAGCATGGAATACTCCCCATTTAACAATGTGGGATGGGACATAAGGGGGTTATCCATGGAGCTCCATGCTCCACGGGTCTGACCTGCGTGTCCACTCTGTGCAAGGCAAGTGTTCATCACTTTTCTACTGATAAGTTTAATAACTTGTTCGTAAGATTTTGGCTTTAAAGTATAAGTGTTGTCAATACCACTTATCAAATAGAAAAATGATGATAACTAAAAGTATACAGTTGCGATGCAGTTTTAAAAGATATCGATCCCACAGGGAAGGAACCAGCTCTAATGATCAACAAGAGGAATAGAACAAGGAAAAATAAAATAGTTTGATTTTATTTTGGTGGGTTGGATTGGTAGTTAAATGGATAATTGAATAGATAGATTAGAGTAGAAGGAATCAGTATAGATTAACACGACGAACAAGTATAGCAAAGAAAAAATGCAAAATTATCAAAGATATTACATACACTCGACTACTTTAACAAACACCAGTGCAAAAGGGCTTATAGGGTTGCACTATTTATGTGGCTTATAGAAAAAACCGTTGGTGAAAGTGTGCACGGAGTTGACGTTGGGGTTATTGCGGACGGTTGTTATGTAACAACCATCCGCAATAACAATTCAAGGCATTGCGGACGGTTGTTGTTTACCAACCATCCGAAATGCCTTCCATTTTTTGTTGTATTGCGGACGGTTGTTACTTAACAACAGTCTGCAATACTAAATTGAGTATTCCAGACGGTTGTTTTGTAACAACCGTCCGGAATACTTAAGTGTTCGGAATACTAAAGGAGTATTTCGAATGGTTCTTTTGTAAGAACCATCCGTATTGCTCATTATTAATTTATGCAAAGTTTTGGTGTTTCAGTCACGAAGCAAACCCAAACCCTCGTTTCCTTCTCTGCAAAAAAATCCTTAATCAACACCACACCATTCTAATCTTCTAATCCTGTAACTCGATTCAGATTGATACACAGGGAGAAGCAAATGT
>CATIWQ010026999.1:0-11498 GCA_949673415.1 Euphorbia schlechtendalii
AATACTTGAATTAGAAGAAGAAAAGAGAAATTTAAATTTAGAATTAACTTCTATAATTTTATCAGAATCTGCAGACTTTAATATACAATTTTAAGAAATTAAATAATGAATAGAATTTTAGAATTAAGAAATAAAATAGAACATGCCGAAGATAGATTAAGAAGAATTAATCTTTTATATAATTTTTGTCAGACTAGACTTGACTATTATAATTCAGAATTAATACAATACAGAAGATCAACAAAATTAACTAGATGTAATGAATCTAAGATTTTAGAATTTACTAATAGAATTATACATGTCAGAAGTTGTATAGAAAGAGTAGAAACTCAAATTAGAAATTATAATCTTGAATTAACCTCAGTTATCTTATCTTAACCAGAAGATTTTAACATATGTTTTTAATTGAGGCAATAATTCAGAAGACCCCCCTGCTTTTCGAATCCTAATGGCATTACTAGCCATTCCCAATGTCCTATGGGATTTGTACAAATAAATGCAGTCCATTCTATAGAGTCTTTATGCATTCTAATTTGATAGTATCCGGATTTAAGATCAAATTTACTCATAAATTTTGATCCCTATATTTTATTTATAAGCATTTCTTTATTAGGTATATCGTATCCATTTTCTTCAGTATTATCATTCAACTGTTTATAATTTATAACCATTCTTGGTCTTCCTCGTTTCTTTTCTGCATTATTATTAACAAAGAAACTTGGGGATCTATGTCTAGATTCTGAACGTCTAATAAAATTATTTTTTATAAGTTCGTCTAAAGCGTCTTTGTACCATTCTAATTCTTTATTATTAGTAGGTATATCTTTTCCCCTTATGGTTGTATCAGGATTTATAATTTCTAGTTTTTATTCTGTTAGATTTTTATTCCAATGTCTCTGAGGATTTTCTCCTATTATTTCTAGTTTTTCTAGTCTGGATTGATATTGCAAAATATCATCGTCTAAAATTATATTATTTAATTGATTAGAGTATATATAGTCTGATTCTATTGTATATAAATCTATATTCATATCCGTATTATCTGAATATTGTATATATTTATGTTTCTTAATATTATCCTTCTCTCCCCCTTGAAAAGAAGTTTTAGTAGCAATTGGTATAGAAAAAGTATTAAAACTAAAACTTATATAGTCTTTAGTTATTATTGTCATTCTGTTATCATGTATGAGATAGTCTAACCCGAGAATAGCTAAGTATCCCAATTGGTATAGATTTCTAACTGGTATATTTGTTACGGTAGTAACTAATGTATCCTTGTTTATGTCTATCATTTCTTTTAAAATTTTTGGTATATATTGAGAACACATAGTTATACTTCCATCCATTTATCTACCAATGGTTGGTTTATCTAGATTATGTTTATATTTTGAAGGGATTAGTTTATCGTCTATTTTAGATGTTGAACATCCTGAGTCTATTAATGCTAATCCTTGTATGGTGCGGTCTTGTATCTTACATATTATTTCAATAGTATAACTGGTATAGGGAGTCGTATAAGGCTATCTATTAATTCTATGGTAATTAAACCTTTTTTCGTATAAGTCTAATAATGTCTCATCGTTTATATCAATTTCTATTAAATCCATAATATTCTTTTGATTATTTTCTTGTATTGTTATTTCTATTTTTTCTTCTTCTAGTATACTTATTCTTTCTTCTAAATTAGCAATTCTATCGTCCATCAGTCTAAATCTTTCTCTCCAGGTTCTTTGTTCTGTATTGTCTTTAAAATTATAAGTGTTCTTATTATTTCTGGATTCTATTTCTGATGTTGGCCATTCTAAATAATTGTCTTCTTCCCAACAGTATTTACAGATTTCTGTATAACAGTTATAACATTGGGCTCTTAATTCCATTACTGGGTATAAATGATATTTATAACACTCTTTATCTTCATTTCCTTTCTTATAATTCCATGTATGTTCTAGACATTCAATTCTATCCATAAAGTCTATATTTATATTTTTATATCTTTCCATAGCGTCTAATAAGTCTAAAGGTTCATTATCATTCTCACTATCTTCTTCAGAATTATATTCTTCTATTTCACTTCCTATTGAGTATATAGTTTCAGTATCACTAACTTCTTCAGTTATTGCTAGTAGGTCTAAATTAATATTTTCTACCAGCCTTGATTCTCTAGTATGTATATTATGTTTATTAGGACATTTAGTAGATAAATGACCTATTTCTCCTCATGCATAGCAAGTAATGGTATCTTTATATTGTCTTCTATCATTAAACCTTCTAACATGTCTCTTAGGGTTTAAAAATGGTTTTCTAGCATTAGTCTTAGATTTTCTGATATAGTATGATTTTCTTGTCTTATTGTATGGTTTTTCTTTCTTGTAGTATCTATTATTATTTTTATATTCAGGCTTTCTATTACAAGAAATACAATTTTCTTGCCGTATTGTTGAGGGGTATAAATATTATTACAAAAACCATAATTGTCTTTCATTTGTCTTTGAATACTTATTTCTGTACATTTCTTTTCTAAGTGTTTCATTATTGATATACTAAAGTATTTATATTCAGAGTATAATTGCTTTCTTTTTCTAAAAATTTATTTCCTTCTTCTTATATTTCTTGACCTAATGGTCCTGGGAGTTTAAGAAGTAATTTCTTCATAAACTCTTTGTTATAAGTATTCTGGCTTTTGGTTGTGAAATGTATATAATCGTTTAAAAACGGTACTATGTATTTCCAGTCATTAAGCTTTAATTATTCTAAATTTCTAACTGCTTCTTTCTGTTGTATTATTGATCCAATATTAGGGTCTGTTGCAGTCAAAAGATTACTTATAGTATTACAAAATTTCCATGAGTTATTTCCAACGTTTATAAGTCTAGTATATTCTTGTGGAAAATTGATTTTAAAATCATCCCATGCCCTTTTGGCAGCATTTCCCAATGTAGTTTCTAAAAAACTATACATTTGTTTTATAGTATGATTAAAATTCTTTTCTAAATAATTCTTAACGGTTAAGCTTTTCCATTGTTGTATAACTTCTGGCCAAATTTGAGGCGAGTATTTTTCTAATTGCAATAAGCTTTCTTCTATGTATATTCCTATAGGAAATCTATTTCCTTTGGATTTATATATTTCTTTATTATTTTGGTATTCGGTATATTTTCTTGGAGGCATATTTCCTCTAGTATAAGTTATAGGTGTAGGTCTATTCTTTGGAGGTTCCAGAGGTGTTTCCATTTTAGTTCCTGAGGTTCCATCCATTAGTTCTTTTGGTATATTATTAAGGAATTCTTCTAATTCTTCTTTATCCATTAAATTTCTAGTATAATTGCTTCTAGTATCAATTTCTTCCAATTCTAGTACTCTTATAAGTACTTCTAAATGTATTCTTTTTTCAAAAATATCTATTATTTCTTGACATCTTTTATTCTCATATGCTTTCTTAATCCAGTCTTATCTTTCTTCTATAGATTGATTTATAAATTGTATTACAATCTTATTATAATTCTCTCTACTCTTAAAGTATTTTTCATCGTATAAATCATAAAATATAGTTTCTAAAGGGTCTAATTTTATATCTACAAGGTCTATGTTCTGATCATTAATAGTCTGGTCATTAATAGCCCATGAACTATTAGTCTGAGTATCTGTTTCTAAATCTTCTATCTGATTTTTATAATTATCAAATCTAATACTAATTCTTCTTCTATTATCTTCAAAGATTTGACTTTTATCTAGTATAAGTTTTATTTGGCTTTCTTCAAATAGTGTATTTATATTCCATTCTATTCCAGCGTAAGTCTCTGCTGAAAATTTAGGCGGTTTTATAAATCTAACGCCTTTTGATGCTAAGGCTTTAATTATGTTTTCCACCTTGCATTTATATTTTATATTAGTTGAGTTAATTGATTTCCCAATTAATCCAACAGTTATAACAAGATTATTTCTGTCTATTAAACCATAACCTTTAGTCATGATTCCTATCTTTATATGATGTATGTCTTTTGATTCTAAGAATAATCCTCTATTTTTGTTCATGTCTACATCCATTATACTTATAAGTTTCTTAGCTTCTTCTTGTATAGAATCATCGTATATAGTTATTATGGTATGTGCACCTAGGTCTTGTCTAGTTATGCCTTTTATTCCAATTATAATAAGGCCTAAATGAGTATATTTATATCCATCTTTCAGAGATTTTTCTAATAAAGGTATTCTAACTATATCATCATCTGCGCATTGTATAAATTTCTCTTCAGATTTTCTCAAAAGTCTATAATTTTTTGTCCATTTTCCATTCTGATAAAGTATTTTAGGATTTAACAATCGTTTCTCATTTTGTTTATAATTTTCTAAGTCTTTTTCTACGTCCATTATTTCAGTTATATTTATTTCTTCAGTATTTTCCTTTGGTTTTATACCAAAAATTTTCTTAAATTTATTCTCACTTTGTATTTCATTATTAGTAGCATTGCTACTACTTCCTTGTAAGGTATAACTTCTTCCTAAGAATTTGTTATTCATTATTTGGAGGATTATAGGTTATAAAAGTATCAGTTCTAATTGGATTAAGTCTTAAGCGATTCTAATTTTCTAAACTTGTATTATATTATTCTGACTGTTTATTATTATATTTGAAAGATTATTTAGTCCTTCGTTCTTATTTTCTGCGTCTTTATAAATATTTTCTTACAAATTTTCTAAATTTTTTGTTTTTGGTTCTAAATTATCAGGTATATATAAGTCTTTGGGTATTAATTCAATCTTAGTATTTATTTCGTCTAACTTTAATAAATTTTCTCGGAAAAATTTATTAGTATCAAGTATTAAGTTCTTAATTTCGTCTAATTTTTTTATTTATTTCTAATAATTGTATAGAATTATTAGGTTGTGTTTCTTGAGTTTGGATAACTCGGTCTAACTTATTATGTATTGCTTCTAATATTCTATCGTTTATTTGCTTCTATGCTTTAGTTTCTATATGTAATTCTTTTATCAAATTTCTTATATGTTCTAGTTGATCGTCTAGGTCAACAAATCTTATAGTTCCAAGAGCTATAAGATTGTTAAGTTGACTGGTCTGTATTTTATATTATATAGTATAAATTGTGTACTGTCTATTAATCCGTCTGGATTGTCTTGATTATAAGATTTAGTGACTTCTTTGGCTTTATTATATAGTATTATTTGCTTGTTATTCATTCACCAATATAAGTCTTTTAAATTCTGAAATTTGTTTCTGAATTTGGTCTATTTTTTCTTTAATTTCTTTTCTTAATTCTTCTAAAAAAATTTTCTGAGTTTGCCTTTCTAATTGTTCTGGAAGTATAAGTAATTCTTTAATTTCTTTTTCATTTGGAAATTTATCAGTTTTAATTAAAGTCTTTTCAACTCTAATTTTAAGAGTTTCTATCTGAGTCTTTAAGTATTCTTGATTATTTATAATCTGAGTATTATTGATTATCTTTAGTAAATCAATTATAACTTTATCAGTCTTATGTAAATTTTCTGATAAATTTATAATTATATCAACTATAGTATTCAGTTGATATACTATAGTATTTTCTTCAGTATTATGGTAAATATGTCTATATGATTTATTAAAATTACAAGAATTATTAGTATATATTTTCTTAGGTATTTCTAGGTCTAAGTATTCCAGAGACGAAAAGCGGGGGGGTCTTCTAAATTACTGCCTCAATTAAAAACATATGTTAAAATCTTCTGATTCAGATAAGATAACTGAGGTTAATTCAAGATTATAATTTCTAATTTGAGTTTATACTCTTTCTATACAACTTCTGACATGTATAACTTTATTAGTAAATTCTAAAATCTTAAATTCATGCCATCTAGTTAATTCTGTTGATCTTCTGTATTGTATAAATTCTAAATTATAATAGTCAAGTCTAGTCTGACAAAAATTATATAAAAGATTAATTCTTCTTAATCTGTCTTCGGCATGTTTTATTTTATTTCTTAATTCTAAAAGTCTATTCATTATTTAATTTCTTAAAATTGTATATTAAAATCTGCAAATTCTGATAAAATTATAGAAATTAATTTTAAATTTAAATTTCTCTTTTCTTCTTCTAATTCAAGTATTATTTTTTAATAGTATTCTATATTTCTTTCGCAAGTAGGTATTTGATTCATATATCATTCAAAAAGAAGTTCAAGGTATTTAAAGTCTGTGGTTCTAACTTCTTTTAAATAGTATTAAAGTCTATTATAAAAATATTCTTTTAACAGAATATTCTGTCTTAATTTTATCTCATTTCTTTCTAATTTATTTTTTATAATCAAAATTCTATTCATTATAGAATTCAAAATCGTATATTGAAGTCTTCAGATTCTGATAGAATAGTAGAGGTTAATTCTAAATTTAAAATTCTTATTTCTTCTTTTATTTCCAGTTCTCTTCCAGTATAGTATCTGGTATAATATCCATTCTTTAAGAAGATTAAGATGAGTAAAATCTCTAATTCTTATTTCTTCATAATGACGCTCTAACTTATTATAAAAATATTCTTTCAGAAGTATAAGTCGTCTTAATTTTCTATTACAAGATTCTATTTTATTCTGTATGGTTATAATTCTATTCATAACAAAACAAATTTCTCATCACTCAACTAGAAAGATCACAAGAAAGCGCAATCTAGAAAGGAGAGGATACTTATGTTTGCAGTATGTAAAAAGTATCAAAGTATAAAATTATACCTTTTCAGCTTTAGTTTATCAATTCTGACTGATTTCTGCTTGCTCACAACCTTTTTAAATTGCTTTTGAAAGTTTTGAGTGTGAGTTTAGGCAGATTATGGGACTCTTATTTATAGCTGAAAAAAGTTAAGTATACCGGTTATCGTTCTTTACCGGATCTCTCTTAAGTGTCTGTGTTATTACTATCTTACGTAAGTGCTTACATTTTTTTATCCTGTCTTGTTATAAGAAACATCATTGCTTACGTTTATAAGTATTATCTTTGCTGAGTTTATTTTAGTGTATAGGTGACTCAGCGTAGCACTAATAATTTTATCAATATCAATATTATTTTCTCTGAAAAATAGTCTTAGTGTAGTATGACTCATCATATTTTGATGAAAAAAGTATATTATTATTATTATATTTATTTTGACTATAGTTGGCTTTTATCTAAATTTTTCGAAATTCAGATATCGTTAATAAATTTTTGGAAAATTCTTTGTTGAAAACACCTAACCTGGACATTCTTATCCAGATAACCTTTTAACAAAGTTTTTTAATAAGAAATTTAAATTTCAACCTCAAAATTTTCTTCAAAATTTATTTAGATTCTCTGAAAATCAAAATTTTTCTACTTCAGATTTTTTAAAGAAAAATTGAACTAAGAAAACTTTCTGTATATGTAGCTCATCCAATTGGTACTTTAAAACGGGACTTACAACCAACCTGCCCTTTTTTCCCAAGGCCTTTTGCTGTTATTTTTTGAAAATTCTTTTAATTAAAAATTTCTTAAAGAGTCTTTTGTAGAAATAAACTGAAAACCGAGCCAACTAAAATATAAATTTTATTAAAACATAAAAAGTATTACAAAGTATTATTATTATTACAAACTAATCACAAGCTTGAGTATCAGTATTACAATAGTTCTTTCTGAGATTACTAGGCATATATATATATATATATATATATATATATATATATATATATATATATATATATATATGTATGTATGTATGTATGTATGTATGTATGTATGTATGTATGTATGTATGTATGTATGTATGTATGTATGTATGTATGAACAAATTAATTATCGAATCCATAATTTTTTTTTAATTTGCGCAAATACGCTTATATTATTAAATTACAAAGGAAAATCCTCAACCAACCCCAGATGTTATTCGAACTTGTGAACTCTAGAGTTACAAACTTAATCTCTACCACTAAATCAAGACATCAAACACAAAATGACGTTAGTGTCTTAGCCACTAGAGCAATGTATTATTATTATTGAATCCATAATCTCACAAAGAACTGTTCACGGGCTGGGCTACCCATCCGGCTTGGCCCGAGCCCGCTTCAACGGGCCGGGCTTGGACATCCATTTTTTATAAAAGCTCGGCCCGAGCCCGAGCCCATCGAAACCCAAAATTTTAAAGGCCGAACTTGTTTTTTATATAAATACCCAAGCCCAGCCCGATGAATAATTTTATTTATTTATTATATATTTGTATCTTAAATTTTATAATTATTTTAAGATTTTATATTATATCCTACTAAATTTGTATAATTGATTACAATGAATGTTACTAAATATAAAAGATTTTAAGTAATGGTTAATATTTAAATATATTTTGACTTATTTTATATTTTTTCTATTTAGTTTAATAAAAAAATTTATAATAAATAAAATATTCATGGACTTGGACTAGGTTTGGGAATGACCTTATAAACCCGGACGGAACCCAAAATTCTAATAGTATGGGCTTGAGCCGGCTTGGGTTAGCGCTTTTAGTAAATAGCCTGCCAAGCCCAACCCAACCCAACCCAAGCCCAGCCCAACCCACCCGAAGAATAGTTTTAATCTTACACAATCATTTATAGATTTGTATAAATTGATAATATTTTATAGGTTAAAAAAATATTAATTTTTAAAATTTTATTTTTAATTTTTTGAATTAACAAGTATCTTTGTTTTAACCAGCTACATCCATAGACTCGGAACAACCACCAAAGAAGGAAACCGGGCTATTAGCTCCCATCCTTTTTCCCCTCAGTGATACTTTCTTTTCTTTTTTTTATCATTTTCAACCCCTAAACTTCTAATTGCAAAATTAGAGCATTGACATCATTCATCTACTCTCATTTAATTCACTTGAGAGTTTTAGCTCAGTATATGAACCAATTCACTACACATAAAAAAATCCCATAACCTCATCAATCAAGAATAAAAAAAACAACATTGAGTGAAATATTCAACAAAAAGGTGAATGCCAATGGCATAAAAATGTACATAGCTATAAGGCCCAATTGTACTCTCTCCATGGATTTCCCTAACGTTGGTATTCATGGCGCCATCAAATTGTCGCATTAAGTCTGAAAGGGTACCATTGTGTTTCTCCATGTCAGTTTAGTTTATATACACTTGCTTTTTCGGTCTTATTGATTATTTTGGAGTAGAGAAAGTGTTTGTTGTAGGTCATGATTGGGGTGCCATTAATTGTTGGTTGGTATGTGTTTGTTTAGGCCTGATAAAGTTAAGGCATTTGTTTGTTTAAGTGTTCCTTTTAAACCTAGGAATCCTAAGATCAAGCCTCTGGAGAGTGTGCTTGCTCTCTTTCTGTTTTGTCGATTAAGTTTATGAATTTCGGTTTTACACGATAAGCTATCAATTATTCGCAATGATGAATATTGCATCTGGTTAGTAAAAAATTTTGAAGTTATAGTTAATTTTGATTTAAAGATGTGTAACTCATTTTTGATATGTCCGAAAATAATTTTTTTACGTTCTAATGCTATATATGTTAAGTATGTTTGATGTTGAGTTTTCGATGTTGAACAAGTATTGTGTACTCAAGTTGCATTTTTCTTATTTTTTCCACATGTTGAGCTCCTCGTTAATAAATACATATAGTTTACTTGATATTCGATCATAAATTTGTAGGTCATTTTTTTCGAATTTGACATTAACAGATGCCTTTTTTTTCATAATATCTACATAATGCAAAATCTCAAGTATGAGTAGGGTATAGATTATTTGCGGCTCATAGACATGTAATTCTAATGTAACTTCCCAAACCGTTATTATTAAATTTTGATAGATAATTATAACATCCCTGTGTTTTGAATAAATGCATTAGTATCTCCCTGTATTTTGAAAAATAATTTACTCATCCTTACGTTTTATCTTTTTCATATTACAACCTCCTTGTATTAGATATTATCTTATTTTATATCAAATTTTTTAACATAATATATGTATATGAATAAAAATTGGTCATATATATCATATTTTAATATGTTATGGAATAAAATTGCTTAAAAAAATTATTTATTGTTATTTTATCTAATGAAATTATACATTGAAAATTACAAAAATGTCTTACAAGTTGTCAAAAATATATTTTTTATTATTACAAACCTCATAATACAAATAAAATAAAACTAAATATACTAACAAATACTTGTTATGTTAAGAATTTGGTATAATTACACATAATTAAAGATGCGGGGAGGTTATAGTATGAAAATCGTAAAATGTAGGAAAATTATAATTATTTTTCATAACATAAGAAGATAATAGTGTATTTAGTCAAAACATGGGAAGATTATAATTATTTACCCATTTAATTATATATTTGTACTTGTATTTGTTATAAAAGTAATTATGATGAACTACCAATCTTATTAGTGACTAATTAATGTAACTTCTTATAAAAGTAATTTAATTAGTTTCTTCTAATTCCATCTTCTCCCTCCTTGTTCTTTCCCTTGCTACCGCCCAGGCCTTCTGCCTCAACTCCTTCGCTTCGGGACGGAATGCAGTCTGACGCGGGGGTTTAGCCTTTTTGACCTTCTTACCTTTGGCTGCTTTTGGAGTACTGTCTTTAATGGCTTCAACTTCTTCAAAAATTCTCGAAACAGTTTCGCATGCAGGAGGATAACATAATGTCCTCTGATGAATGGGACAAGAAAATGATTTCAGTTTGGTTGCTGAACAGGCCTGAAGTAGCAGCCATTCGACAGTTTTGCTGGCTTTATCGAAGCATAATCTATCTTGGAGATCAAATAAATCTCGGGCAACTTTAAGAGAAAATCTTATTCTCCTATCTCTAAGGCCTTGAGCTGTTTTGATTTTGCTGTGCCGATCTTTCTTCTTCGTCATCACCGTCTTCTTCGTTTCCTTCTTTTGTTCGGAGTCTAAGACTGTTAAATTCTCCTGCATCTCAGTCAATGGCTGCTGTTCTGGGTGAACCAGAAACTCATCGTTTTGACTGGGAAAGTTATAATAATAACCAGGAGAAAGAGGAAAGTTGATGAAAGTTTGATTTGAATCAATTATAAAGTTGGAGGAATTGATGTCATTGGAAAAGGGGTATTGATAATTAATGAGGTCGACAATTTCATTGTTGCTTGATGGAAACATTTTAGATTAACAACTGGAGCTTGAGAATGACATGAGAAAAGAACAACCAAAAAGGGTATTTATACAGGAACAAGTTCAATTTCAGTTTATTATCTCAAACTGAACACATTTAGAAAGACATTTAGTTTACTTTATAACATTAAACTCATTCTAATTTATGAATGTTATAATTTTCGTATCTTAAATTTGCATTTCTTCTAATGTAGGAGATAGTACAAAAACCATAATTAGAAGAGCATGGTAGTGGGTGATAGGATCCCAATAATCAAGGAATACTTTTCAAGATTTCCTAGTTTGAATAGAATTCTATTTAATGTAAATATATTTCCTATATTGTATTTACTTCCTGATTTGTATTTAGCTCAAGTATATATAT
>CATIWQ010027017.1:0-17734 GCA_949673415.1 Euphorbia schlechtendalii
ACAGATTTGTTAACAATCAAACCACAAAAACATCATGTTTGAGAAACTTAAAATCATGAGTTTAAACTTCATACAATGTACCAAATAATAAATCTCCTCCATAGAAAAATGAAAAAACCACAGCTAACACAAAAACACAACACAAAAAAGCAGGAAAAAAGAGATCTAAACACAACAAAATTGCTAGAAAAAGATAAACAATGTAAAAAAAACACAAAATGTAATCTGGATAAAAAGAACAAAAATGAAAAAAAACTCAATCGCGATCCAAAACAGAAAACTCAATCGCAAATCCAAATCTAAAACTCAAATCGCAATCCAAATCCGAAAACTCAATCTCGATCCAGATAGGAAAACTCAAATCGCGATCGAAAATCTAGAAAAAAAAGAGAAACAAGATGAAAAAGAATCGGAATTAACAAATTGAAAACTCACATAGTAAGAACAGACTTGATGAAATCAAAATCTGATGAAAATCGCGATCGAACTGATGAAACGAAATAAGATGAAAACGTCACAAATCATGATTCAAAGAGAGAAGAAGAAGAAGAAGAAGAAGAAGAAGAAGAAGAAGAAGCCGCCGCCGCATACAGAGAGATGGAGAGATCGAGAGAGCAAAAATAAAGAAAAAATAGAGACAAAGAAGAGGAAGAAGAAAAGACAGAGAGAGGAAGAAGAACAGGCGCTTTTTATGAGAAAAGATAAAAGTTAGTTATAACAAAAATCTAAACTTAATTAATGGTAAAAACAAAAATATTATTCCATTGTTGTAAAAGGAAAAATATTTTATCTAAAAAGGGGTTGTACTTTAATTTCCCAAAAAAATACCCCGTGGTTTACATCATTTTCAAAAGAGCGCTTATGATATTTCGGGTTTCAAAAAAGGGCCTGAGGTTCCAAACCATTAGAAAAATAAGGTTTTTTCATTGACAGCGTTAAAAATGGTGACATGGCAAAGGGTAATTTTGTAAAATTCACATTTGTTCTTCTTCTTCCCCAATTCATAAACCTTAAAATCAAGAACACCAAACACCCATGTAAGGAGCTTGCACATCACCCATGGCGAGACATCCAAATAAATCTTGCCATCATAATCAGTTTATAATCACAATTTAATTTCCCTAATGAACCCAAAATCACGAAATTCCATTCTAATCAGTTTCTTTTAACCACACCATTAATGGAATCATCATGAATCCATAAAACATAAACCTAGTTTTCAAAGAATTATCATACGGTTTAACCTCTGAAATTGGAACTCTTTTGTACTTCCTCGTCAATTGATTGTACAAGGAGAGATCTCGCTATGAATTCCTCAAACCCAGCAATCCGTTAATCGAACCTATGGCTTTAGTCCCGTCACCGATATGTATAAGGTGGCTAAAACTCTCAGCCTTGGCAACATCAAGGGAATCAAAATAGAACGTAAAAATTCCAATCCTTAAGAAGAATGCTGATATTAGATCTGGTGTTCAAGAATGAGCGAGATGAAGACATATAAATTTAGAGCTTTCCATAATCGAGCAAATAGGTTTGTAGAGGGAATGAAAATAGACCAAAGCATAATATTGGAGAATACTCTGTGAGAGATTTAAGCCATTTCGAGATCAATATGATGGCCTATCATCTCTCTCAACTCTTAAAGGTCTGTTTATTATGGGTTGTGAAGGGTTTTGAGCTGGTTTTCCATAATTTTCTTCAGAGGTAGAATTGTAACTGGAATTGCAGCTTGTTCTTTCTCTTGCGGAGCTGATTTGTCAAAGAACTGGATGGGGATTGCAATAAGACTTGATGTTTTGAGGTTTTCCAGATCCTTAGATTTGCAATTATGGAAACACTATGTTTATTGGCTTATGAGCAAACTTCAATTTGAAAGATTTTATAAATTTAGTGATGATGTTTTTATTAGGTTTTGATGGATGAGTTTGATATTAGGGTTTGGAAAAGAACGGAGGTGAAGAAAATATGATTTGTCTAAAATACCCTTTGCCACGTCAAAAAGGTTAACGAAGTTATAGATTGTTTTGCTAACGGTTTGATACCTCAGGGTCTCTTTTGAGACCCGAAATATTACGAGCGCATTTTGAAAATGACGTAAATCACATGGTATTTTTTTGAAATTTATCCAAATATAAAATTACTAGTATTAGGAAATAGATTGAAGTAATTTTGAGTTATTTGTAATCATTGAAGTGAAGGTGTATTTAAAAAAAAGCTATAAGAAAACCACTTGGCTTTTATATAGTAAACACCACCTTTGAAGAATTCAAGAATTGTGAAGTTGTGAGTTCAAACCTCACAATCAACAAAGCAGACAAAGATGCCACCATATTTTCAAAAAAAATTACAAAACAAATTTATGTAATAAGTAGACCTGTTCGTCGAGCGGGTTGGGATGGACTCGAACCGACCTTTTTACTAAAAATGTTAGCCTAAGCCCGGTCCAAGCCCATACTTTAGAACTTCGGGCTCGGACCAGGCTTAGACCGGGCTTATAAAGTCATTCCCAAATCCGGCTCAAGTTCATGAGTAATTTTTTGTTATAAATTTTTTTATTAAACTAAATAGAAGAAATATAAAATAAACCAAAATATGTTTAAACTTTAAACATAATTACATTGTTTACTTAAAATCTTTAATATTTAGTAAAATTTACTGTGATTAAATATACAAATGTAATAGGATAAAATATAAAATTTTAAAATATTTATACTGGGTCAGGCTTGTCCATAAAACTTCGAGCTTTAACGGTCTACGGCTGGGGTCAGGTTTTTTAAAAAATGAGTGTTCAAGCGAACTCGCTGGACAGCAAATGCACAATAAGCATTCCAAAAGTCATGTCAAATACATTTGTAATTCGCAACAATAGATACTATACAAATTCAACCAAGTTTGGAAAAACGTATAAAAAATGGCGTGAAAACAAAATGTGCAAATCAACAATTCATTACTAACGAAAATTCCAAATCATGAAAGAACAAGGTCTGCAATATTTTAAAACAAAGATCTATAGTTTGAAAATCACATAATTAGAGTTTGACATGAATCAACAAACAGAAATAGATGAAATTTAGATTGGAAGTAATATATAAGTGGAAGCACAAAGATAACGTCAATATCAAAGTCTCCATCCCATCTACCAAATACAGAGGTGGACCATTAAAGAGAGAAAGAAACTAAGGCCTTTCATTTTGAGAAAAACAAATTGTGGCCACATCTTATATTCTTATTATAGGTTGGATGCCTCATTTTCTTACCTATACTTCCATTTTACCTATTAAACATTAATTTCTACACTCTTGTATTTTACCTCTCTGCTATTGCTGTAGTTTATAATGTATAGTTAATCACTATCAAACGATTTTCTTAGCTATATGGAAGAAGCAAGTTATAAGTAAAAAATAATACATTATGGCAATACTGCAACAAAAAACCAAATCGTTTGATATTTGCTGAAAACTTGTGTTTCATTTTCATCTAACTATAAACTTGTGTTTTTTAAGGTACACTTTAAAAACATGTCTCGTGATTTGTCTGTTTTGCAAAAACGTACTTATAATTTTTTTTTTCAAAATAAATGTTTGTGATCCCGAAAATTAACAAAAAAAGGAAAAAAGTATTTTTTCATTATTACGAAATGTATTTTAATCAATTTGAAATTTTTATAATTCAACCATATTATACAAGAATTATACATTAAAATTTGGGTAATTTTTTGACTTTTTTTCATTTTATTATAAACTTTTAAAGTAATTATCTCACTTTAATTTAAAAAATTAATTTTACTTCACAAAAAATTATTGTGAATGTGTATTGTATTTATAATTTTTTATTATTCAGTCTAAAAAAATTTAATTTAAAATAAATAAAAATACCCTTACTTATGACATAATTTTAAATTACCCTTATTTATGAGAAACCTTTTTTATCCTTAAACCCCAAACATCCCATTTGAAAAAAAATTACACAATAACCATTAAAAAAAATCAAACCACAATATATATGTTTTAAATATATATCTTCTATTTTATAAACTGTAAGAAGTTGCTTTTTCCAATGTACACAATTTCCAAAGCAAGCTCCTTTTGCCAAACTTAACTTTAAGGCATAATAATAATAATATTTATAGTATATTGCCTTGTTATCTGATCCTACTTTTCTACCCAATATGACTAGACCTCAATCTTTCATCAAAAAAGAAAAAATGACTAGAGATAAGGAAAGTAAACCTCATTTCTTCCTTTTTCTTCTTTCATTAAAGCAGTTGACTTTACTTATCCATACAAAAAGATGTATTATCATTTCAGTAGTCGTCCATTTTCCCTATAATCGGCAAATTTCAACCCCAAGCAAAAACTCCTTTCAACTCAATTGTCAAAATATCTCTAAACAAATAATACTTGCCTATATGACCTATTTATATAGCAATCGGCAAACTTTATATACTTCTAATCATAATTAAGAAAAATACAAATAAATTACAGTTCAGGTCATATATTTTTTTTCATTAATCAGTCACCCATTTCAGCAAAGTACCAAATATCATTACTACAAAAACACCAGCTAAATCATTTACATCGCAGGATATTTATAAATTAAAATACAAAAACAAAGTTCAAAATCAAGAAACAGTTAATGAAACAGAATAAAACAAGTCCAAATTGATTGAAGAGATAGAAAAATAATGATCAAATGAAGAAGATACAAAAGAGTTTGCATTGTCCGAAGGCAATCACCACAAAAAAGTTATTTCAGAATTTGTAAGCACAGAAGTTAGCACATAAACATCATCAATATTCAATGGAACATGTGAATAAAAACAAATGTCAGCAACCCACTAAATCAAAAGCAGAGTATATAGATGCTAATGCATGATTCAGAGAAAGAGCATACAAACAAAACCCTTGAAAAAAAAGAAAAAAAAACCTTAAATTTGCTCTAGAAGCCTATTTCGACTAGACCTTTCAATTTGCATCAATGGATTCTTTGAGGAGAAAAAGCACGGACTTCCCAATTGAGAGCTATTAAAACTATAAGTCTAAAGTAATTTCCCTGAAAACTATAAGCATCATCTATATGGATCATTCAGTTGCAAAAATGAATCTACACTTTATGGTGAATGCCTTCAAACATTATAATTCTGTTATAAAAGGAAGACAATTCAAGGTAAAAAATCGGTAAAAACAAAAGAAATGAATTTTGTTTTCTTATCTTCCAACACATTACCTGGAAATTCTTGATCTGAAGTGCTGATCCTCGTTCTGTTCTTCTATGCGCACTTAAAGCTCACATATAAAAGTAGCAGCGACATTTCTGTTTAGAACAAAAAAAAACTATAGCAGCAAGCATGCATTCTTCTGCACAGGTTTTTAGCTTATAATTTCAGAAGTAAAGCAAAATCTCTCATCTTTGGATTGCATGAAAAGATGAACTAAATCAAGTTCCATGTTTTCAAGCTAAAGGTCGTTAATCGAATATTCATTCAAACCTACTCAGCAACATAATTGCTAATGCACAACACAAACACCAAAAAAAGTCAAAACTTAAAGCAAAGAGCTATTAGATATATCAAAGAACTAAATAAACAAAGAAGCAGCATAAAACAAGAATCAGAAAAGCAACTATTATATAAATATACCACCAATAGAGATAATGAAAGAACGGATTCTTATATTCTCCACTATAACGAAATGTATATATAATCCCTTACAACTTATTGTCATGAGCTTATTTAAGAACAAGACCGCTCCACAGAAGATCAATTGGAGAAGAAAACTCTTCTCTAGTCTCTTCCTCATGGCTGGATCCACTCAGTATCCGTTTTATTCTCCCTATTAAATTAACAAACATAAACAAGAGAAAAGAAACCCCCTACTTCTTAATCTTCTTTTGCTTCTTTGGTCCTGGAACTTCCAATCTCCCAACAGAACATCCACATCTTGCTCGAAACACCAGAACAGCTCTTCCATTAGGAGGAGCCATCTTCTTCAGCTCAGCCTCCAATTCGCGATGGTGATCACGAGGCAGCTCGAATAGCCCTCTCTTCGCACCGTCTTTAACAGAAGTACCAATGGAATTCTTCACACACTCCTCTGTCTCAAGCTGAATATCAAATTCAGCAGCTTTGCTTAGGCCCTTACAGTTTGGGTTTCCACATTTCCGAGTTGTGCAAATAAGAACTATCCAAGCGGTGATTGCAGCAAAGAAAGTACTGATTCCTATAGATGCATATATGACAGGGTTTCTCATGATCTCTTCTTTGACCACATAATGAATCACGCCAGCAAATTCGATGAAATTGGTGGACAAAAACTTAATGTAAGGGAATAACAAGAAGCCACAAGCAATGACAACAGCAATCAAAATCACAACATCAATAACAGCTGATCGAGATCTATCACATACAGGAATACCGGAGCAATTGGTATGGTTATTAGTCTTCCGATTCTTGTTCAGCTGATTATTGCTCCTTGATTTCGGACACAACTCATTCGAATTCACAGAATTAGCCATGACAGTTGCTGATTGGTCGACGGAGTTGCAGACCGAAATTGAGCTATGGAAATAGACCATTTCAAATCGGAACCCAGGCAAATTGTAATCAAACTCTCAATCTTCGAATACAAACCACACAACCGATCCTATCTGATCCAATCGAATCAAGTCCAAAAGAAAAACAAAAGCAAATCAGATCGATCGAGTGACCAGGTAAAAAGAGAGAGAATTAGCGTACTCTTGGATGAAAAAGAAATTGTCGGTGAGCAGATGTGCAGCAACAAAGGATCAACAGAAAATTGAATCAGAAAAAACAATCAAAGAAGAGTAGCCGGCGGCAGGCGAGAGAAGAAGCAGAGAGGAGAAGGAAGAGGCATATTTAAGAGGGGGATGGGATTAATAAAAGGAAAAATCTGTGATTTAAAAGCTTGAGATTATGCAAATGGCATTTGGCATTTAGAGAGAGATGATGAAACACGCTGTTGAGGGTTACGTGGGCTTTTACATTATTTAAGTGGGCTTCGACTAATGATGTCTCCATGATTTGGTGGGGTTTTTCTATAGCAATATTATTATATTAGCCTTGCTCCAAAACTTTGAGAAGATTCATGTAGTTAGTACGCTAATTTTTTCCTAAACTTCACGTGTTAACTTCTCTTGGTTTGACATTTTAAATGTATTATTTTTATGACTTCTTTTTCAAATGAGTTAATTTTTTTAAAGTCCAGAGCGTAATAGACAAAAATAAAATAAATAGATGGAACTGATGATTTATTTAACCATACTTTTACTTTAAATACTAAAATTATTTACCACCTTACTAATCATTCGATCAAGTGGTTAAGCGGGGATTCAGAATTACACTTTTCATATTTGAAATTACATTCTTAAGTTCCTCCATAATGTATATGATTCTCTTGATTGTTTTTTCCATCATTTTTTTTAATTTTCATTTTGTCAAATCGTTAACTATTTTGAGATATCGTTTTTAGAGTATCTTAATCACTCATCTTTTTCTCCTTTTCGAAATTAGAGGAGTAATGATATAATGTAAAAAACTATACAAAAGAAAATATTTTGGTGTCAATAGCATACATGCATATCTATAGTTCTTTTATAATTTTTTGTTTATTTTTGCCATTTTGATTTAGTTGTTTTATAGTTTTCGTATTTGTGCTATATTCATTTATATTTTATTAAATTTGTTTGTAGTTTGATGAGATATTTTTAAAGGATTTTATCCCACCTGGGAAATTCCAAGAGGTTTGCATTAGTTTATAGGCTTAATGCATCACTAGATTCTTAAACTTGTCCTAAAAAATTTACTACCACCTGAACTTTCAAAGTGACCCCGTAGCTCCATCAACTTTCAAAAAATACACCACTTTGCTCCCTCAACGTCACATGTCAGCTTCTGGTTGGTTTGACTTTTTACGTTGTCCAATTAGAAGTGGACACATGGTAGTGAGGGAGCAAAATGATACATTTTTTTAAAATTGAGGTAGTTACAAGGTCACTTTATAAGTTCCGAGAGATGATAGGTTTTTTGAGACAAGTTCAGATACCTATTGATTCATTAAGCTTAGGTTATATTGTTTTGTACCTTCATATTCTTGCAAAGAACTGAGAGAGACAGGGTGGGCTCTTGCGCACACATGTGAGAAATGATCCAAATCCGTTTCTAGTGCATTTCATCTGATTCCCCCCCCCCCTCCCCTTCCTGACCGGTGTGGGTGAAATCTATGCTTGGGAACCTTTTTTATTTTTATGGAGAAAATAATATTTTATTTGAATATATTTTTGTTACAGATTTTTTAATGTCTTTTGAAATTCTTTACCTAAAACTTATAATTTTTACCGCATTTAGCTATTTTTTCTTCCTTATAAATTCAGGCTTTGGTTTTTGAGTTGGAAAATATACACAAAAATCTTTCTTGTTTACATTCTCACTTTTCTAGATATACTGCCTCTTTGTTCTTGTGCATCTCTATTTTGTTCTGCGGCGAAGAAATGGTTCAATCTCGAGAGAAACTACCAAGTATCCTTTAAAGACAGTGTCTTGCACAACTCCATTTTGCTAACTTTGTGTATTTGTTGTGTTGCTCCAAAGATTATGCTCATGATTCAGTCCACAACCTATATTCCTAGCAAAATTTGTGTTACACCTGTACATAAAATAAATTTGCTTATATTCATATATTTAAAATTATAGTTCTTTTATATTATTTAGACCAAATGCATCAGTACCCCTCAACGTGGCTCCAATAGTCGGATGCCACCTCTAACTTGCAAATGGATCAGATACCCCCCTCAACTTGGCAAAAGTGAACCACTTAGCCCCCTTAAGGTCACGTGTCAGAATCTGGTTGGTTTGACTTTTCAAAGATGTCTTTTTTTTTATTTTTTCTCTCCAACCAGAAGTTGACATGCGGCATTGAGGGAGCAAACTGGTGCAATTTTACCAAGTTAAGGGGGGTAACTAGTCTTTTTGAAAGTTGAGGGTGGCATCCGATTTTTAGAACCAAGTTGAGGGGGGTAATAATGCATTTGACCTATTATTTACTTAGTTATTTTTGTTAGTTTTATGTATTTGTGTTATATTTATAGAATAATTTGCGTATTTTTTACACATGCAATTTTGTTTTTTCTTTATATATATCTTTTTATTTGCTTAATTCATCATTTACCCCTGAACTTGTCTCAAAAATTTAGATATCATCCTGAATTTTTAAAAGTATCAAATAATTGCATTGAACTTGCGAAAAGTGTACAAAAATTCTCCCTTCATGCCACATATCAGTTTTTTGTTGGAGAGGGAAATCCAAAAAAATTACATCTTTAAATAAGTCAAAATAACTAGACACTAACAATGATAATGAGGGGAAACTGACAAGATTTAAATTAATATGATTTTTAAAAATATTTTCGTACACACTTATACCTCAAATATAATTGTAGTATAAACACATGATATGTAGTCTAATACCACGCGATTGCAAAGATGTAGCAGATTGAGAAAATTTCATGCAAGTATAAGTATTACTATAATAACATATAAATCACGCCACGTGTGATTTATACGCCTCTAATATGTGGTATAAAGCATGTGGGGTGTGTACTTTGCATTATTTATATCGTGTGCGTCTATGTAGGGAATTATTGCAAATACCAATGTGTGTGTTGTGGGATTCCTTAAAAGTATAAGAGTTGTACAAGATGTGTATATTCATTGTAAGTTCGCGCAGTGTCACACGCGTATACTTGTTATATAAAATAAAATATGTTTTAAAAAAATATATCAACACAAATCAAATTTTGAAGACAAAATTAGAAAAATAAAATATTCAAAGAATCATGTCAAAACAATAAATGAAGAGATAAATTCGATTTAAGGTAAAATTAATAGATGAGAGATGGTTGATATTTTTTAAGCTTAAAAATGATTTGTGATAACTTTAGTATATAAAGAACTCTATTTTTTGCAATACCTTGTCAAAATATAAATTTATTACACTATTTCTCTTTTCTCTATTTGTTTATGAGTATTTATCGTTATCTGAAAGGTTACTGAATTTTTGTTGCTCAAAATAATTTATGTGGCGCAATTCTTAAATGATTTAACAATGTTTAAGGTTTGAAACCCATGTGACCCAGGTAAAAATATTTTGATGCACCGTAAATTTAGCAACAACAAGAATATTGAAAATGCAGTTATATTTACTTTTAATGAACACATATTTGATGATTTAACATTGAGTATACGAAATGTAGGAAATAATTGGAAATAGGAATTATATTGACTTTGAAGGGGTTATTACGTTTTGGAATTTTAATTTGCGCGTTTATTTGGGTTTGGAATTTTAGTCATTAAGCAAAAAAACAAAATCCAATTTGAGACACGATAATTCCCAGAAGTCTATGACTCTAAAAAGTCTTAGCAATTCTAGTCAACCACTCTATCATCATCAATTTAAATATTCAACTAATGTTTTTATATATATCATTGTTCAAGTCATTATTTGGACGAAAAAACAAATGTATAGTTTTATGAACTTTAAGATCGATCAATAACACTTTACATTTGTTTGGAAATCAATGAATATTCAATTGTATTCATTTTATTAAAAGATAAATAATTTTAATAGTTTTACATTAATATATTATTATTTTTCTATGCTTTTTCAGTATAAAACTAATATTTTTTTATGTTGCTTTCATCCGGTCATAATCTTCACATATTATATTTTTTTAACTTTTCCATCCAATAATATTTGTAATGACAAAATTGTCCTTATCTTCGTTCTTTATTCATCTATCTTATTTTCACCTCAAATTTTTTTATCCTGAAGTTATTTTATACTTGGGAGTATTCATTTCTTCAAGTTTCTTATTTTTTATTCCTCTTTAATTTTCAGACATTTTTTTCATTTATTTCTCAAAACTACTTAACCCGAGTGCAATAAACTTGCTCCGGAGCCACTTTCACATATTCAAATTCATAATTACCAACAACAGCGGCAATTGGAGCAACAACAATCGATTGAGAATGATGTTGCATAACTTACATATTACGGTTGGAACTGACTCCCTTGGATTGGTACAAATGAAGGATTTTGAAGTCGTGGTGGTTCTGTAAACAATGGGGAGGTTGGTGACCTTTAGATGGGGAGTTTACATTAGGCTGTTGAACTAACATGTATTGTTGGATTTGTGCTATTGGCATTACATAATTTGGGTGGCGCTGAAATTGGGGAAATTATATTAAGCACTTAGACATTTCTCATGCATGGATGATATGTGTCCCATAAACCATTAAAATAATACAAAACAATAGCATAAAGTAATTGTATAGGACACGTGTTATTCATGCATGAGAAAAGTTCTTAGGATCTGGTCCTTAATATAATTTCCCTTGAAATTGATCAATTACTTGACTATTAGGTGAATAGTGTTTGAATGGAATAAATTGAGTAGTAAGATCATATTTGCAATTGAATGGAATAAATTGAGTAGTAAGGTGATATTTGCAATGGAGTTTGCTTATGTTGCTTGGAGGGGGAAGTTATGTGTTTTTGTCTATATATATTGCTAACGATCATATTGAGCATACTTGGGATTTTTTGATTAAAATAATAAATAAAAAAAATTGATAATTATAGAGAGAAAGAGTAAGAAACATAAAGAAATGTATATAAAATAATTTCATGATAAAAATGTAACGTGAAAATAAGATAAATGGACAAAAAAATGAAGTAAGGGCAATCAATATATAAATTATTTGGATAAAAAAGTGATAAAATATAACATATGGAGATTATGGTTGGAGATATAAGCTTAGCATGAGGTTTTTTTTTTTTTTTTGAGATATGGATTTTTGATAAAGGCGGGTTTCAAATCCATGATCTTTTACCTCTGTTTTGAGAAGTATATCAATTGAACTACACTCAATTGGTACATTTGTACTGGAAAAAAAATAAAAACAATGTATTATAACAAACCTTAAGGAGATTATAATTATTTACTAATTTATTAAATTCACTTGTTTTGAACAATAAATATTCAATTCATCTAATATTTGACTCTGTTTAAAAAGGTGGTCGTCGAAGTGGGGTTTTTTAGAACACTGCCATGATTTTATATAATCGGGCGGTTAAAGTGAAAAGTGTAGCCAAAATCCTAAAAAGTGTCGCCAAAAATCAGAAAAGTGTCACCAAAGCCTAGAAAAGTGTTGCCAAAACCTAGGAAAGCGTCACCAGATTCTAGAAAAATGTTTCTACATGCATTTTTAATTTTATTATATAAAAATTTATGTATTAGTTAAATTTATTATTTTAAATCATTAATAAATATTAAATATTTTAAAATATTAATTTGCCTATTCCCCATTTAGGCTTCAATTAATCCTCGATTAATTTTCGTTTAGACCCCGTAAACTCTGACCGCTTGACTAGCGCCTAGCTGACCCTTTTCAAAATTGATCGTTCTTTGTTAACTTGAGGAGAAGAAATCCAACAAATTGAATCCTATCGAGTAAATCAATATGATAATTTATGTGAATTAATTCAATTATTTTCTTCCTATTGTGGAGTTGTTCCAAACACCATGTTTATATGTAACATTCATAAATAATCTTGGATTGAGGTGGATTCTTTCAAAAAACAATATTTTCAAATATATACCCCCTTCGTTTCAAAATAATTATCGTTTTTAGGTTGTTTGTCAATACCAAGACGACATTAATTGAAGCAATAAAAATATTTATTTGCCCCTATGACTTTTGTTAATTTAAAAGTTGATCGGATAATTTATTTTTTTTATCATTTCCAATGTGCATTAAATAAGGGCACTGTTTTAAAAATCCCCGCTTAGATGCTATTTTGAGGGTCGCCGCCTGATTACGCCTAGCGCCTAAACCCTGCTGACTAGCGTCTAACCCCGCCTAAGCCCTGATTAATCCCCGCCTAGGCCCCGATTCATCTTCGACCGCCCGACTAGCGCCTAGTGCTTTTTAAAACACTGAATAATAAGAGTAAAATAGATAAGTTTTTTTATAAAGGTGCATTAGAATCCTAAAACAATAGTTATTTTGAAATTTTTTTAAATTCCTAAAGCGATAATTATTTTAAAATAGAGGGAGTATTAGTCTGTTGTTTAATAAACAAAAATGTGACCTTAAAGTCTCCTATTCAAATCACAAGGAATCAGGGCCGTTCTCGGGAGTAATTTGCGGGCGCGATTGTCCAGGGCCCATAGCCGAAAGGGGTTTAAAATTTTTTTGCTTATATATTAGTATTTAATGTCAAAAAGAAAGAAATAAACATTAATTAATGTTAAATCAATTGGTAATGCACTTTTAAAAATACCAAGGGCTCGTTTGATTGGCGAAATGCCTATTCCGTGTAATAAGAAAAAAAACGAAAAAGTTTACAAATGGTCTTAAATTCATCATCGGACAGAATAGCTATTCCTAGCTAGTATACATCTCGTAAAATAGTTGAATAACTTTTCCATGAGATGTATACTAGTGTTTGTGGACAATGTTTCGGACCCATGCAGTCTCCGCTAGGTGCCAGCACCGTGAGATGAGGTGTGGGATTTTCGAAAAATAGGTTATGGATGTGAAAGTGTGTGAAGTAAGTTTTAAAGACTCGAGACCTACACCTGTAGCTTACGGTATTCAGAGTTGTCACCCGAATCAACTCTTCCGGGAAAATTTGGCACTACCTAGATCCATTAAGCCAAACGATACCACAGAACATAGATTCAGGTCCGGATGAGTTACCTATTTCGTTGTTATTTGAGTTAAATTATACAATATGTGACCACCTTTATAATATTTCAATTCAATCTATGTGTTTTTAGCTTATATGCTTATTTTAGGAAGCATGCAGAAAGTGGTAAATAAATAAAGTGCAGAAAAAATAAATAAAGTGCGGAAAAGTAAACACGTAGGAAAGTAAATGCTCCTATTCTACGATGAATTAATTTACATATTAAAATGGGGGATACAAATTGTCTAAATGCATCGACATCTAAGGAATACAATCACCTGGAATACATCAATATCTAATAAATGGTACATTGATTTAATAAATGAGATATTTGAAGGAAAGTAAATCCTAACATACATCTAAACTAATCTAATTGTATCCACAAGGGTTAGCGAGTGGATAAATCACGCCACAAACATGTAAAAGTAAATCAAATAAAATCAGTTAATGCTGATATTTATGAGACCCATGTGATCGAGTTAAAATGGCAAAATGGTTATTGCCCTTTTCTTATGAATACCGACTTTAGTAAAACCAATACCCACTTCATATTGGTACTAACATTACCAATGCCAGTGTAGGTATTGCAGAAACAGCAGCAACAAAAAAACTTACAAAGCTCAAATAATCGTAAGGAACACAACAAGCATGCATAAATGTAAAGCACGACTCTAAGAACTCAGATTCTCATCACGTAATCGTGAATCCATTTGTTCAAGGTCCACGAAGTTCTCCGGGATACTGTCCTTTTTTCTTTTGTTTGGTTGGTTGGTTGTTGTTAAGATATTTGAAATAAAGTTATTTTGTGGATCCAAAAGAAAGTGATAAATTCAAAAGGTGTATTAACCCCCAAACGTGGATGAAGGAGGTGTAATGACTCTTCCTTTGAAGTTCTAAAATTAAATCCCAAAGTCAAATCCTCAAGAACTCAACTTTCTCATAAAATGGACAAAAGATGAAATGTTTTTCAAGTGGATGAAAATACTTCTATGAAGATAAACATCAAATTCCATTTAGTTAGAACTTGATGGAAATTCTTGAAGAAACTCTAAATCTCAAGCTTGCTTAAAATCTCTAAACTTCAAGTTTTTCCTAGAAAATGTTTCTAAACCTCAATATTGCTTAAATGAAAGATGAATAACTCAAAGAGATCCAAGCTCATACTATTTGTATGAACTTAAACTTATCTACCTGAAATCCCAAGTGTTTGTATCCTTAAAGTCTTATACTTTGCTTAAGAACATAACAAAATGCTTTTAAATGCTCTCAACTTTGAACTATTTCTCTTGCAACATGTATGCACGAAAATGAGCTACCTTTGCTACTGAAACAACGCTCCCTTTTGTATTAGACCTCCCTTCAATCCAAAATCAAAAGTTGAGATCCAACTTTTGTAGCTTTTTACCTTTTGCCCATACCTACTTCTCTTTTTATCAAATCCATGAAAAAGTGCAGTCATAGGTATGGTCTTGAGGATGGTTTGTTGTGGCTTTTGGCGGTTAAAGGCGGAAATGGGACAAAAAATTACTTTCAAGTCTCAAAATACGAAAAAGTGCAAAGTTGGCCTGCTGATATGTCAACTGGTATTGGCATTGGTAACCAACATTGTCAATATTGGTATTGGCATTGCATTTCTATTTTGGTTAAAATACCTTCCAAGATTTAAAATCAACGTGAAGAGCTTCTTCGTCACGAGCTTAGGACCCTCTAAAAATGAAAGGCTAACAAGAGAAATCAATTATAGCTTCATCATCAAACTTGCGAGTGGGATCGAAATCTCATGCTCACAATAGCTAGAAATAACTATTCTGATTGATGACAGATTCTTGACAAATACTCTACAATTTTTAACCTTTTTTCCATTAGTTTTTTTCTATTCCACAAAATAGTTATTCCGCCAACTAAACGAATTGTAAATGTCATGTGTTCAAATTTATAGTTTTACCAAAATGTTATTTTTTATGACACATTTTTTTCTATGAACCTACTTTTATTAATTTTTATATTACTTTGCCTAAGCTCTCAAATCTTCACGATCAAGCTTGTCCGAAACGAGAGATATTTTTTCTTACTATTAACCATTCAATAGTAGTACAATTGCCTGAATTTTGTTTTGAAGAAAAAGTCTTACAACTTTTAGAAAGCCTAATATTATAAAGCTTGTAGACGTGAACATTCGATATTGCTTTAAAGCTTTTAAAAAGTATATATTATAGTTTTGATTTCATAATATAATAAATGTTTAAAAAGTCCATACAAATTGTACCCACAATGCACTTTTCAAGCAATGTGATTTGTTCTAGTCACATTTTAAAGTGTGATGTTATAACTTATATCTCACAATTATCAAAATTACCAAAAATATCTCTTTCTTTAAAAAAAACAATGCACTTTTCATTTATGTTTTCTATTTCACCTAATTTATGAAATTCCATATTTCAATACCTTTTATTTATATATTTTTAAATTCATGCTCTGAAAGACTGAAACAGACCAGTTTCATCTCTATAACAAACATATCTATAAAATTCAACTTGAACTTTCTACATATAATTTTGTATGATTTTACAAACATATCTATAAAATTCAACTTGAACTTTCTACATATAATTTTGTATGATTTTACAATTCTACTTTCCAAAGATTGTTATATCGCCCTCACTTCATTTTTATTTTTCTTCTATGTTCCATTCCATGAAATTCTTATCTTATCTTTGCATTACATATATCTCACAAACTTTGTTTGATATATCGTTTTAGAGTTTTTTTTTTTTTTTTTGCTTATCTATTTCTTTTCAAAACAATATCCATATCAATCAGGGGCAGACCTAGGGTCCAAGATGAGGGGGGCTATAATTTAATAAACACAGCTAATGCATTATAATATATAAATGGACGTTTCAATTTATATTCCAATACTTAATAACAAAAATGACAATTTAAAAGTAATTTTTTTTAAATTGAAAATGTTTGGCTTTCAAAAGTTAATCTATAATAATATATTACGACACAATTTAAAACTCAATTCAATTTATATTTGTAACTTTATAACAAAATTTTACGGTAAAATATAATTTAATACAAAATAAATTATTAACCTAAAAACAATAATTTATCGAAAAATTAAAACCGATTTAAGTTTTGATTTATATTATTTGTTCCGTGAGTTATTTACATTGAAAGCATTGTTCATTCTAAAGTATTTAGATTGAGTTGAATATGTTTTAACAAAAATTTATCAAAATTATAAAAAATAAGAACATAAAAGTAAAAGAAATAAAGAATATATGAGGGAAAAAACGTAAAACAAAAAAGGAGGATACAAATAAAAGTAAAATAAAGGGAGTAAAAAAGAAAACATGAAAACAATTCTTTGGAAAAGTGGGTGGGGGACTGATCTTGCACCAAACTAGTTATTTCTCCACCCACTTACCATCTATTCTAAGTCAATTGTTTGTCATTGTAATGCAACTACATGTATAATATACTATAAATAAAAAGTGAGGGGGTCTAGGACCCCTGTAAGCTAGTAACTAGGTCCGCCCCTAATATTAATACTGTGGGAATTACCCGGTGCGCCAGTGAGCGGGTCAATCGAGTCAAAGAATACGATCCAATTTAGTATTTGAATTAAATTGAAAAGTTATAGAACTTCACTTAACACACACACACATACATGTATGTACATATCTATATGTACATAGGCTTAATGCATCACTAGGTACCTGAACTTGTCTCAAAAAATCTACTGTCCCCCTGAACTTTTAAAGTGACATCGTAGCTCCCTCAACTTTAAAAAAAGTGCACCACTTTGCTCCCTTAGTGCCACGTGTCAACTTCTGATTGGAGGGAGAAAATCAGAAAAATTACATCTTTGAAAAGTCAAACCAACCAGAAGATGACACGTGGCATAGAGGGAGCAAAGTGGTGCATTTTTTGAAAGTTGAGGGAGCTACGGGGTCACTTTG
>CATIWQ010027031.1:0-12195 GCA_949673415.1 Euphorbia schlechtendalii
AGAAAAACAAGGAAAGCCAGCAGAACTAGTCATCACAAACAGAACAAATCCTGAGTACTCATCTCGTGGTAACCATTCTAGCCAACAAGAACAAATCTATCGTCTATAATACCAAATTCAAAATAGAAATAGTAGTGATCAATCAGTTGGATCAAATTCAGTGTGGTCTCTCTATAATATAAAAGTTAAGAGCTTCGACTCATTTAAATGACTAAAATTTCACAAGTGCAACAAGCAACAATAAATTATTAGATTTGAACCTCAACAAGCCACACATGCCAAATACAAAACTTAACTATTTTAAGCACGTTAAGGGATATTAAATACTGAGAATCGGATCATAATTGCAAAACCAACAACCTAAAATCCAGAAATTGAAACCTTGATTCAGTTTCAATGAAGAAACTGTACTTACCGGAAGCAGAGAAAAGGAATTTCCCCCATGAGCGGTGAATAACTGAATTAGGAATGAGCAAAAACGCAAGCAGAGGCGAATAGCGGTAAGTAGATCTCTTGTAAGGAGATTCACCAGAGGCCATTAAAGAGGCTGCATCAGAAAACACAATGTAATCCACATCAGTGTATCTAATCTCCATGTGCGTATCTTGCCATTCTCCATAAATTATCAAAACAAATCGAAGAATCGCAGAGAACAGTAGCAATTTCTGCATCTTTGCCCATTCCATCGCCGCTTCACCGCGGCGAAATGTAGATCAACACAGCTTGAACAGAATAGGTACGGAGAAGAACTGATCTACTTCCGGCAGACGGAGGTGGAAGGACTCACTACCGGCGTGAGCGATAGACGGAGAGAGCTCAGACAGAATGAAACAAGCTATTGTCAGTTGTACGGTTCTTAGCTAGTCTTTGACTAGAACATGGAATGGGCCGGGCCGGGCCTGATCAGGCCCGGTAAAATATCATTAAACCAAACCCAGCTCAATGAACCAGAATATGATCGCATAAAAAACTCGTAAATATGAGATTCAGAAATGAGATTTTCCTTGGACACATTTTTTATTTAGAAAAGTTAGGATTTGATGTCTAAATATACTGTGAATGTACTAATTAAATAAGTTCAGAATCCGGCTCCCATGGCTCATTAACAGGCTTCTTAATGTGCTAAATTTAGTGAATATTGTATTTATGCATGAGTAGTAATTTTACACAGAAATGGAATGGAGTTGATTAAATTCCATAAACGTGGATACAAATGAAATGTATTTGGTAGATGCAAATGGAAGTAGAAATTTTAATGCACGTAGTGGCGAATCGTATTATGATGACGTAGCATTATCGTATTTATTTGAAGGAAAAAAAAGGATTGTGATCTAATGTTCAATTTTGAATTTTAAAATGATATATTGATTATATCTCTTATTAATGGATAAAAGGCAACAAAACCTACTTATCAAGGGTAAATTTCAAAAAATTACCATGTGTTTTTACTCATTTGTAAAATGGCATATGAAAACTTTGCAAAATGAGATTTATGGTTTCAGAATAGTGGTGTTACATTAAAAACAATTCAATGTTCTAATAATTAAACCTTGTTATTAAAACTTATACATCGAGATTTGAGTAATTTTCATTTTTTTATTTTTTTTTTTACTTTTTAAAGTTTGATATCATAATTTAATTAAAAAATATTTGCACTTTTGTATTGTATTTTTATTAAACATCTCACAAAAATTCAAAAAAAAACGAGATTATTCATTTTCGAGACATAATTTAATATAGAAAATCCTCTATTTGCAAATTTTTGAAAACACAGACTCCTTTTGCAAAAAAAAAAAATCCTCATACCCCGGTTTACCAATGAGTGAAATCACAAAGTATTTTTTTTTAATAAAATTGTCATTCAGTTGAAGCTAACAATTTTTCATTGAATTGCTGAGATTGTGTCAAATTCATTAAATTGAACAATAAAGAATCTCAAGACACTAAAACTTGGATAAAATAAATCATAATTGAAACTTATAAATACGAACAGAGCAATATTATGCATAGTTTTCCAATAATATAAGCTAAATAATTGGATTTTTCAGATAAATTAATTATATTTTTTCTTAGTTAGACCACAAATTCAATTCAACTATGCGTATAAATTAACATTTAAACAAGTTCAGTTTAACTCAATTCAGTTCAACCTACTTCAATTCCATTCAACTTTTGGAAGTTGAAAAAAATTACACCTATTTGTAATCCAGTGTTAAATAATTCATAAAACAAATTTGAATACGTAAAATTAATCAATACTCTCTTTATTTGGTTTAAGTTATCATCTCAATTGTTAACTTTCACTTTTTTATTCTATTACTACTCTCAACATGGTTGGTTAAAAGTGTATTAATTTTTCCTTTAAAGCTTCGGACTTGATTATAAACGGGTACTTCAAGTTAATAGGGCTGATACGAATATACAATAATTAAAAAATGAAGAATAAATTCATAATTTTTATGGTCATAATTAACAAATTAATTCATTTTAAAGCCTTTGACTATTTTAACAAGTGCTATAATTTAAACCTGTTTCTCAAGTCCAAAATTGATGTCTCTATAAAGTTTACGAGACCACCTTCTTATTTTTATATAATTATGAGACCAACTTTTTGGAAACAAAATGCAACGAGTTTAGAAACAATTTGAGAATAATATGAAAAGTTTTTTAGACTTAATAGTCCGAATTTGGATCCATACTTTAAGTTACAGCAAGCTGGGTTAGAGTTGGCCCATGTCCACCAAAATTATGGGTTCTTACCAAATATACCTAATTTATTTTATTCAAATTTTGGGATATTTTTTTAGTTTAAAAAATTATAATGCTACTAGGCCCCAATTAGGTGTAACTCTATTTGTGTATCTCCTAAAATAGATGGGAGAAGTTCTATGTAGAATATAGCCAATCTCTTCAAACATTCATGATAAAAAAAACTTAATTGAAATCTTTTTATTTTCTCTACTTAATTAATTTTAAAATAATGGATCAGATTGGTTAGTTTAATTATGTTGTATTATTATGTAAATATGTTGACTATAAAATATAAAAATGTACAAAAGTTAAAATCAAAGAAGATAAAGCGCGTGAATGCAAATGAAAAAGTCTGCCGACAACTGGCAGAAATTGTATGATGACGTGGAATTTCCAGAAATTAACAACTGCCTCATTCCTCTCCACGTGGTCCTTAACTCATTTTTTATTGTTCTTTATTTCATATTTTTTAGTATTATATAAATATATAATATAGATTAATCTATGGTATCCTTCTAACGTCTATATTTTTTAACTATATTTTTTAACTAAAGTAAATTAAACTGGATGACTGGATCAAAACTATTAAACTTTTAAAAAAATTATGTTTACCCATGAAATATAAAAAATATATTTATCCGTGTTTTAAAAGGCGCTAGGCGCTAGTCGGGCGGATAGAACCTCCGAGGTTCTAAGTGGGGATTAATCGATGATTAATCGAGACCTAGGCGGGGATTAGACGGGGTATTTTTTAAAATATATAATATTTATTAATAAATTAAAATAATAAATTTAGGATACACGTAAATTTTTATATAATAATACTAAAAATTCATATTTCTAAGCTTTGGCGATAATTTTTTAGGCTTTGACGACATTTTTAGACTTTGACGACACTTTTTTCTATCTTTTACGATGTTTTTCTGAGTTTTGGCGATAATTTCCACCTTGACCGCCTGATTGTATAAAATCGGGGCGGTGTTCTAAAAATCCCCGCTTAGACGACCGCCTTTTAAAACATTGATTTTATATATGTTCTCTGTATGAGATTCATTGTTTTATTGTGATGAATCTAAAATTTGGTATACCGTAATTATTGAAGTAACATCATGTATGGTAAATGGATACTTATTTAGTATAGCAAAAGTATATCTACATGTTTTATCAATATTATATCTATTGTTTGGATATTTGATTTCAACAAATAAAGTAAGTTAGACAAACTAAAATAAATACATTTTTCAATTCAATTTTATGCAATTTCTCTATTATACAGTGATTTTTTTCATAATTTGTAGAATTTTCTGGATTTTTATAACAAAAATTTAACATCATTTCAACTACGCGTAACTAGTTTTAAAAATCATTCTACCTCGTCATTGTTTTATTAAAATGTATTATAAAGAGAAAAAAATAAAAAATATGGTTGAGTGACCTGTTCTTTGACCACTACCAGCCATAATCAAAGAATAAAAGATCCGTTAATTATGATTCATAAAATCACCTACCCATAATTTAATTATTTTGCCTTATATCCTCTAAATATCTACCAACAAAGATTCTAACATTCTATGCAATTTCCCATCATTTTATAATTATAATTAAATTATTTTATTTTATCACCATACCGGTCTCTGACATTCACTGCGTTCAATACTCAAACCTAAATCTATCCTCTAATTCCTTTTGCCTTCTAGTTATGCTGATTTAATAAAATATCAATTAAACAAAAAAACACAAAAAAATTAGTAGATTTTTTATTACATATAATTTACCAAATACACCATTTGATAATTATTGTTTAGATGTGATTATGAACTTTTAAAATTTTCTTTCAATAAACTTAATAAAAGTACATCAATTGCTCATCAAACATCACAAGTCAATTTTTAGTTATTTTTATTTTTGAAATATGTTATTTTTATAAAAAAGATTTCCATCCAATCAGAAAATGTTATTTGAAACGTTTCAAATACTCCTTTCGTATTTTTAGTAATCCATTTAACCAAAATATGAAAATCAAAATAACAATTGATTCTTTTCAATTTTTCTTCCATGTATACCCTTATAGCATCTTTAGTAGCTTATCTATTCTACAAATTGTCTTGATACATAAGAAGGGATATACAATCAATTTGAAAATGCATATTTAAGAACTTGTTTAACCATTTTCCTTATATGATGAGGCATTATGTGTCATCTCAAATAGTAGACAATGTCTATTTGATTGTAAACAACCAAATTGACATTGTCTACAATAAATACAATTTAAAATGGAATAAACAATTCTTATATTATAAATAGATATTATCTACAATATATATAAACATTGTCTATTTTCAAAACTATTGTCATATTATCAAAATGAATTCTATTCCACATTCAACCTATATTTGAAATCCATAAACTACTAAATGCACAGTTTTTAAGATATTAAAAGGAGATTAGTACATGCATCATTTTATTAATTGTTTTACTAAAAAAATGTGAAATGTAAGAAGATTATTAAAAAAATGAAAGTAGTATATTTTTATCAAGTTTAAAAAGAAATTCAAAACAAATAAAAGTTTGATACGGTGAAAGTTGTAAAGTTTGGTACGATGTTTTTGTTTTTTGTTATTAGTTCTAGAATTTTTTATATAATATAAATTTATAACGCATACATTAAACCAATGACAATGACCAAACTATTAAATTGGGTATTCTATATGGCCTAAAAAGATGCTTATCCTCTAGAACACGGATTGAACTGGTTTCATCCCTGTGAATTTCCCGTTAAATATGGCAAAAAGTGACGTAATTGAAATTGACATTTTAATTACTAATGACAGCTCTGTTTTCTTATCTTTTAATTTCCATCAATCATTCATTCAATCTTCTGTGTAATTCGCAATCATAAGAACAACCCTTTCTTTCTTTTTCAGTATTACTAGCATTTTGCACTAGTCTGATAATTCTTTATTTGAACCCGGCTCCTCCTTGACGGCTACACTAATTCTTGGTTTTCAGTTCTTGAAGGTATAGAAAAGGAGAGAGAAAGTGAATGTTAGAGAGAGAACAATACACAGCTAAGCAGATACACCTACCAAAATAGTGCTTTATATTTCTATTTTCTACGATTCCATTTCTGTTTTCATATCCATTTGTTGTTCCATACAGAAACCAAGGAAGATAAAACAAGAACTGCAGTGAGAGAAAGAGAGGGTCAAATAGAGAAGAGGGTTTTTTCTGTGGCTTTGGATTCATTTGGCAAAATTGCGCCTGCCAGCTTTACTTTGGAGTTGGAGGTTAGAGAGAGAAAGAGAGAAGGATACGGTGGTATTGCTATACAACTATAAAAATTGAATCTTTATTTTATTATAAAGATTAATTGAAGAGGAAAAATAGGAGCAGAGTAACTGGTCTTTAGACCCAAAAGGCCTGGTCTCAAGGGGAGAGGGAAAAAGAGCTGTGTTGAAAATGGAGATTTGGAGAAAAAAGTTTGGACCTTTACTGTTTGTTCTTCTTATCTGCATTTTTAGATTCATCAATGGCGACACAGATCCAAATGATGGTTAGTTTCTTTTCTTTTTTTCTATTAACTGTCTCTTTCTCTCTTTGTATCTTGTAAATTTTTGTGCTTTTCTTGCTCAGATTCCATTGCTGATATCTGCATTTCTTGTTTTCTTTGCTGGCTTCTTCCTTACTACTTTCTTTGCTCTGCTGTTTGTGACCTTTAAAAAAAATAGAAGAAAAGAAGAGAGAGAACTCGAAGTTAGATTCATTTGCAGATGAATTGCTTTCTCTCTCCTCCTATATGGAGTAAAAAATATGAAATTCTGTTACGGGTTTTGAAGAAGTTGCTGGCTTTACTCTTTTGATTAGTGAATTTTTCTAGATTGAGACTGTATTGCTGAAATTTGGCCACATATATGGCTTGGTTGTTGTTTTTGTTGTTGTTGAGCTTTATTTGCATTAAACTAGCTGATTGATGATTAATATCTTTTTGTGTGGACTGAAGGAGATGTGATTAACTGGGTTTTTTTACTAAAAAATAAGTTCTGACTGCATTTAGGGTTTGTTCAACTCGATTTTGGGTTAATTGAACTAAAATGAACTGTAGCCATCGATTTGGTTCTTCAGTTTTGTGTTTTTTTATCAAATTAATCTGAAATCACACATGTGAGCATAAGTCACGAGTCATATTTTGATTAGAGATGTTACGTTGTGGACTGATTGATGTCGAAATTCTATTTGGTGCAAATTGATTCAGCAACCCAAGCTGAAAGGTAAAGTTGACCTTTTATCCGATCATCGAGGATGATTTTCCTTCTTAGCTGCTACGATTTTCCGATTGTAAAGAGAATTTGATTGACTGAAGCCACTGCTTCACTAAAATTGAATTGAACATTAAAACTTCATTTGTTGACCAAGTTATGATTTGAACGTCTTAGATTGCAATTGCTTCATTTTTAATTGAACTGTCACATTCTGCTTCAGCTAATGCTAGAAAGTTACAGTCACTATTTTTTCCAGTGAACTGGTTATACATGTAGATGTTATTTAACTGGTTATAATTTCATTTCTAGTATACATTTGGAGTTTGAAAAACTACTTTCAATGACTATATTATCATCTAACGAAGACTTTATATTTACCACTTAATATGCAGCGTCTGCGTTAAGGACTATGTATAGCAGTTTAAATTCACCAGGCCAACTATCGCGATGGACTGCAAATGGCGGTGATCCATGTGGAGAGTCATGGAAAGGCGTTACTTGCTCGAATTCTCGAGTTACAGAAATGTAATCTTTCTTTCTATTACTCTCGCTCCATTCTTGGCATTTCTTTTGCACCTATATATATATATATCTATATCTTACTATTGGTTTTTCTTTTGTTTACTTTAGTAAATTATCCGGACTTTCGCTTTCTGGATCGATGGGTTGGGCGCTCCAAAGTTTGACAGCATTAACGAACCTGTAAGATCATCGTATTTGCGTATATATCTAAAATTTGTGAAACTAACCGAAAATACTTTGTGCAGAGATATGAGTAACAACAGTCTTGCGGGTGGTATACCTTATGCACTTCCTCCAAACTTGACTCGATTGTATGCTTCTCTTTTGAACAAATTGTGCTCTTTGTTTTCTTTTTTCGAAAAAATTATATATATCCAATGCCATTGTTTATGCAGAAATCTAGCTAATAACCAATTTACTGGAGAAATCCCTTATTCGGTTTCTGGAATGACAAAGCTGACATCTTTGTAAGTGAAGTTCCGGATATTGATCATCTAAGGTTACTAATTCATTTTTCTAAAAAGTAATAACTTTTCTTTTTTCTTCATTGCAGGAACCTTGCTCACAATCAGCTTCAAAATCAATTGAATGGTGGTTTGTTTTACGAGCTGTCTTCCCTCTCCACATTGTGAGATTTTCTTACATATTTTCCGGTTCTTTTAATTTAACTTTAAAGTTGCCTTTTAGAACTGAATGACATTGTACTATTACTACTACTACAGGGATATTTCCTTCAACCAACTTCCCGGTAACTTACCTGATAGTTGCCGCAATCTTTCAAGCCTGACCTCATTGTAAGAAGCTAAACTATCATATCAGTATACGTTTATGCCTTGTTTATATTTGCTAAATAGGCCACTCTATTATTTCACAGTTCTTTGCAGAACAATCAATTCACTGGGACCATCGATGTTCTCGCTGATCTCCCGCTTAAAGATCTGTAAGTATTTGGTACATTAGCTTTGTAGTTTGTAGCAGCTGAACCATGATAATTCTTTTTTGCCTCAAATGTGTTTATTTGTTCTTGATTTTTTGCAGGAACATCGCGAACAATCATTTTACTGGCTGGATCCCGAATCAGTTGAAAGGAATTAATTTACAGTAAGCACTATAAAATACCAGAATTGTTTGATTCCATCTTTTTTCCTCAAAGATCGAAACTTTTGACTGATTGAGTGAATTATTCGCACCAAAGGAAGGATGGGAACAGTTTTAACTCAGGGCCTGCCCCCCCACCTCCACCTGGCACTCCTCCAGCGCGCCATAACCCAGGGCAAAGTGGCAGAAACAGCCCATCCAATGGTGAAGAAGGCGGCAAAAAATCGGGAATCGGGGGCGGGGGCATAGCTGGAATTATAATATCTATATTGGTGGTTGGGGGTATAGCAGCCTTCTTTCTTGTTAAAAGAAGATCAAAGAAGCGATCCGCTGATATCGAGAAACTCGATAACGAACCATTTGCTCCACTTCCATCAAATGATGTTCAAGGTAGTTACTTTTTCTATCTTCGCATGAATATCGATCACCCCACGTTGATTTTTTTAACTGTTATGCAGAAATGAAATCGGTACAAATTCCATCAACAGCAGCCACGAAGACAGTTGAAATGTCGGCTTCTTTTAATCTTAGGCCGCCACCTGTCGACCGCCACAAGTCATTCGATGACAAGGATTCCCCGAAGATGCCTGTTGTTGTTGTAAAGAAGAAACCTGTCTTAGCTCCTGTCAATGTGGCATCATTCTCGATAGCAGACCTTCAGATAGCCACTGGAAGCTTCAGCTTCGAGCATCTACTTGGCGAGGGGTCGTTTGGACGTGTTTATCGAGCCCATTTTGATGATGGGAGGGTATGTTCGTAATTCTATCAAATATTTAGTATCGAAGATTACAACGTAGTTTCCTGATTTTACATTGAAAAATGCTTTCTTTCTTTCGTTTTTTTGTTGTTCGCAGGTTCTTGCTGTGAAGAAGATAGATTCGTCGGCTCTTTCAAGTGAAATGTCTGATGATTTCATGGAGATGGTTTCGAAAATTTCCGAGCTGCATCACCCGAATGTGACAGAACTCGTGGGATATTGTTCGGAGTATGGGCAACACCTGCTAGTATACGAGTTCCATAGAAACGGATCATTGCATGACTACTTTCATCTCCCAGATGAATCCAACAAGCCTTTGATTTGGAATTCTCGGGTCAAAATTGCTTTGGGGATCGCCCGTGCGCTGGAGTAAGCTCACTAAACAGCTCATGCATTTAGTTTTCGTCGATTTCGATGAATTAATCACCTTTCACATGCTCGAAACGGTTCTTTTTTTCTTCAGGTATTTGCATGAAGTATGTTCACCATCTATTATTCATAAGAATATTAAGTCGGCAAATATTCTACTCGACTCTGAGCTTAATCCTCACCTCTCTGACTCTGGCCTTGCGAGTTTTCTTCCAAATGCGGACGAGGTTAAGATCTTTGCCGCTCTGTTATTTTCAACTTATTCACCAACCAATTCAGTTCAGTTCAGTACTTATAAGTACTGCGTACCGATAAATTTACACTGAAATAAGTACACCTGCAAACAAGTTGAAAAGAGCAGTCTTGCTTGCAATCTATATGATGGTGTTCTTTAATGCTTCTAAATTAGTTGTTTTTTTTTTTTGTAAATCTTGCAGGTATTGAACCGTGATGCAGGATCGGGATATGGCGCAACTGAGGTAGCTATGTCGGGTCAATATACTATTAAGAGCGATGTTTATAGTTTCGGAGTTGTCATGTTAGAGCTTCTAACGGGATGCAAGCCATTTGATAGGTGAGATATAGATATTTTTGAAACTTGCTCCCTCGATATTAGTAACTTTAATGGCCTGTTGCTATCTCGAAAAGCTCCACTTAAAAACTTTCCACAGAACAACGTACTGTGTCAGTGAAAAATTTTTTTAATACTAATTAATTAGGAGTCTATTTGCTATTGTTTTCCCAATGCCAAACTCTGTTGTCATTGGTAAAACTGTGCAAATGGAGCTTTTCAGGACAAAAAGTCTAGGAAAACAATCCCAAACCGGTCCTAAATAACGATGTTGTATACCACTTTCGGTAGGCTCGAGTTGTTGAGTACCTCAAGTCACTTAAGCTAGAGATCTCGAGTTTGAGCCTTAGTAACCGGATAGCTATTGCTTACCGAAAAACATAAATAAGAAACGTAATCGTTTGACAGCTCAAAGCCAAGATCCGAGCAGTCTCTGGTTCGGTGGGCCATGCCACAGCTGCATGACATCGACGCTCTATCGAAAATGGTCGATTCGGATCTCAATGGACTCTACCCTGTCAAATCCTTGTCCCGCTTCGCTGATGTCATCGCTCTATGTGTCCAGGTAACACGAAATTTTCAAACTGGTCAAACTGTCCCATAAACAAAATACAAAAACGAACGACACCAAGTTATCAGTAACTAATTCCCGTTTTTTCTTTTTTTTTGGGCAGCCTGAGCCGGAGTTCCGACCACCTATGTCGGAGGTGGTGGAAGCGCTGGTGCGATTAGTGCAGCGAGCGAACATGAGCAAGCGAACGGTTGGAACTGATCAGGGAACATCGTCCCGACCAAGTGACAACCAGGATAACGAGTACATGTCTTAACTGGAACAGGATAATAATACTAATGGCTGCTGGTTATCTGAATACAATGTTTATTTCGGCTCGAACAGAGAGACATTCTTTAGTTGTTTTTTTGTTCAAATACATAATAGAGTTCCTTTGAACTAGCATTATTATCGTTATCTTCTTGTGAAGGAATCGGAATATATTCTGGTGCTGTAGTTAGTGTAAGTTTGATTCAGCTTAGTTCTGTCTATTTTGTAAATACAAGCATGGAATAAGGAAATTGGATTTTTCTTATTTGTGTCAGGATTTTCTCCTTTCAATTGTAAACTTCTAAGACGGTATTGTTTCAGGATATGTGCAGGCATCAACTTCGTAAGAAATACCACACGTGCCTATTTTTGGAGTGTGCCATTTGTAAAAGACAATGTTTTTGTTTAAATTTTTAATTAATGGTAAAAAAATAAAACTAATATTAATTATTGTTTAATGAATTAGTAAGTCCTTTGTTAATGATGTGTAAGGTCATGTGTTTAGGTCTTGGAATTTTTAAAGAGTTAGTTTTTATTGCACCATATCTTTTTATCGATTTTTATAAATTTTTGTTCGGGGTCTTCAAATTGTCAGGAACGGGGCTGCATTTAAGTCAAACATACATACAAAGACGGAATATTACAAAAGAACATATGAAATAAGTGCTCGTGTAAACTTTTCAATACCAAACTTTACAAGTTTCTCTGTGTGAAGCACGGACAATTCGTAAACCTATATCAAGTTCATAAATCAGAGATTGCACGTGCATTTTAAACATTTAGTCTTATGGAAACATTAAAGTCATGGTTGTGAACACTGAACACAAATGCTGGTCCAATTTGTTTTCAATGATTTTTGAGTGAAATCGAGATTCGGTTAACAAATGGTTGAACTAACCGACTTGATCAAAACTAGTCGAATCGACCAATTCTGGCCAGTTGATAAAATTTTGTTTAATACAAATAAATTTTTTTAAATATTTTCATAATCAACTTAATCGTGGAAATAGAGTGTATATATATATATAAATATATATATATATATATA
>CATIWQ010027033.1:0-29931 GCA_949673415.1 Euphorbia schlechtendalii
TATATACACGTTTTAAATACTTTTTTATACAGTCTTAAATATTTATTTAGGGCCCAAAACATTATTTTTTTCACGAGCAGAGCTCTCATTTGAAGATCATTTGGATAGTCGAAAATTGCATGAAACAAGAATTAAATCCAGAAAAGTCGTCACCATCGAACGTGCGAGCTGGTACAAAATCTCATGCTAACATGTTGGTAAGTCGAGTAGTCAAGATGGGATCCGTCACTCTTGATATAGTGAAATAGTGGGAGTTGTACCTTAAGGCCTCTTGTTGAAGAGACACACTCATAAACCTCTGATTAGAGTATAAGATTGATAGAAAGGGTTTCTAGTCAATCTTGATACATTATGGCGAGTGGTGTTCTTCGTGAACAAGTCTAATTCCAGAATAGCTACGGCCATTACATGAGCTGACACTTAATCCGAGCTCAATAAATCGGATGGTACTTAACCTGATGGAAGAAGTGTATTGTACCGGTTACTATTGCAGAACCAGATCAAGTCACAAGCACGTGACGTTCCAAGTATCAAGGAATCATATGCCTTTGCTAGAAAGCCCATTTGATGATCCAGAGTTATTGGGTTCCATATTAGTCTATAACACGAAGCTTAAAGCTTCTCAGATGGGAAGCCAAGTTTAAATTTAACCTCTAGCGGCTCTATACTTCAGGATCCTATGAGGACACACACTTTGAATCTTTATTAGACTAAGTAAAGAACTTATAGACTGGGTCTATATCGAGAATAAAAGAGAAAAGGATAAACTCAATTGGATATATTTTTGTTGGACTAAAATACCGGAAAGAAAGGGGAAAACCAAACCAGTGTGCCGCAAGTGGATATTGCAAGAAATATCGCAAGAGTTCGCTAGGCAAGCTTGCGAGAGCGCTAGATGTGCTCAAGGGTAAGCAAGAGGTGCATGACAGTGCTTGCGAGAAAGCCTACAAGCAGGCCTCGCAAGCCCTGGTGGGGCTTTCCTCAAGCCCTATCTGTTGTAGGCTTGTGAGATTTTCGCAAAGCCCATAGCACACAAGGCAAGCCCATGCAAGGGGTTTGCCTTGCTCGATAAGCTACTTCGTGGGATTCTCATGGAGCAGCTAGAGCGGGCTTGCAAGCCCGCATGGGATTGGAGAGCAATTTTGCTTCCCCTTTTGGCTATAAATAGGCCCCCTCCCCCCTCTTTCAAAGTACTTCAGCTCAGCCTTCCTTTTGAATTTGACATCTTTTCTTCATGAGATTTTTACAAGATCTTCAACAAGTTTCTCCAACGTCTCAAGAATTCTTTTGAAGGCTTATTCAGTTTTGAAGAGAGCCTTCTAAGTAATATTTTCGAGTTGGTCTTCAAGCGGTCTAGCAGCTACTGTCTATCAACTGGTTCTTCCTCAATGGAGGTTTTGTTTGGTTAAGATCCTTGTGGATCAATTGTAGAGGCTATCCTAGATTGGAAGCTATAGCTAACAGAGTTCTGTTGAATTGCTCTAAGGGAACGCCACACCAAAGGAAGGCATGCCTCAATTGGTAATGCTAGGTTTCTTTTAATAAGTTTTATAAACCTATATGCATCTAAGGAACGTTTCAACTTAGATTATATCAATCATGGCATGCTTAGGATATCCTTTAGGGTTAATTTTAAGTTTTTAAATTCCACTAATAAGAAGTAAATATGTCATCAAACGCTAGGAATAATCTGGTAAAAACTAAACACGAATGAGCAGATTTTATGAAGGCCTTCATGTATTTCAAATTTTCTATTGAAGAAGGAGGTCTCCTAGGCGATGCAGGAAATAAGCAAAAAGATGGGAAAAGACGGGCTACGCTAGGAGGAGAAAATCGTTGCTGATGCCAGCAAGAGAGAGAAATTGCCACGGTTGGGAAGAAATTTAGTTTGCTTTTCGAAAGTAACTTAGTTTGGTTACTTTATTTCTTGTTGCTCATTTGATTAACAAGTGGTCATTATTTTATTCATGTAAGTACAATTAATCAAGATATTTTGTGCACATGTGGCTGGAAATGGCCTTGGCTTTTAGGACCTTTATTGAGCCATGTACCCTTTTAGTGGGAAAAGCTAAGGGTATATCCCTTAAGCTCTTTTGTTTTTCCGCCAATTCTTATCTATCTATTACTATTCAATTTTCATTTTCTCTATACTTTACTGCCATTTTTTTTACTCTATTAAGTTTCCTTCATTTATGGAGTTGGTTGAATCATTAATGGAGATGGGTGAGTAGTCTTCCATCTAGTTCAATTTTCCCTATAAAAGGTAGTCTAAGGACATCTTCCCTCCACTATAAAGTATCCTTTCCTTACTTGGTTTGGAGGTTTGTGTGGATGAGTACTTTTTATTGTTTAAATGAAATTTGATCACTTTTTGCATAGTATTGAGTAGTAAGAACCGAAAGTTGACTTACTCAGCATAGAAGACCTTCACACACATATTTAACATGAAAATGAGAGATAAATGTAAATATGCCTTGGGTTTCACTTGGTGAATGCGTAACTAGACTTAATGCTACTTTGTTATTTATTTGAAGAACTGAAAAGTGAAGTATATTTAGCTTAGTAATAAACTAAGCTAGCTTGGTAGGCGGTTTAGGGAGGTAAGATTAAGAAACCTAGGAATACGATTGCTAAGCAAGGATTTGTGTTGAAGTCAGGGAAGATTGCCTTATATTGTCATGAGGATGGGTTGAACTAGAATCTTTTATTAATTTAATTTAAATCAATCTCTAATTCTATTTTAAGTAGTGTAGCTAGTCTTAAATTGTTGAGTAAAACCCCCACTCTCAAGAAATCACATTTACCCTTCCATTAGCCCATTTATCAGGAAAAGCACAAATTGACTTAAAGACCTCCCTGTGGGATACAATACTTTTACTTGCCACTTTGCAATCTGACACTAGTATACTTGCTAGGTGTGTTACTAATTAGTGTAACAAGTTTTTGGCAACGTTGCTGGGGAGCAATTTTTGCTAAAGTTTGTTATCTTTGACTATAAATTGGTGCTTTTAATCTTGTTTGTTTATAGTTTGTAGAAATAGGTTTTTAGAAGACTTCCTTGTGCATGCGAAGAGTTGGAATAGAACCACCTAATCCTATCAAACTTGAAATTGAAAGGGAGTGTAGAAAAAGAAATGGTGCTGTAAGAAGAGCTTGCACAAGAGAAAGAATGGAGTAACAAAGAAGAGAATGTGAATGCCAAGAGCAAGAAAGGGTTGAGGTAGAAAGAGTTGAAAGAGAAAGGCTGGAAAGAGAAAGGCAAGCTCAAAACATTGAAGGAGAGGATGAAATCACCCTCCACCAAGAAGGCCAGCCTTAAGAACTTATTTGGAGCCCAATACAGAAGGTCACTCTTCATGTATTGTAATCCCACAAGAAGGAGACAACCTATTTGAAGTTAAAGGCTATATGGTTCACATGCTACAAACCTCTGTTCAATTTGGAGGACTTCCTAGAGAAGATCCCAATGCTCACATTCAAGACTTTGTAGCCATGTGCAACACTTTCAGAACCAATAGGAATGTTTCAGATGATGCTATAAGGGTTAAGCTTTTTCCCTTCTCTTTGAGGGATAAGGCTAAACAGTGGTTGAAGATCTTACTTCCAGGATCAATCACAACCTAGAATGACATGGCAAAGGCCTTCCTGACTAAATATTTTCCACCAAAGCAAACCCTAAGGCTCAGAAATGAAATCACCATATTTGTGGAGCTCCCTGGAGAATCAATGTCAGAAGCTTGGGAGAGATATAAAGAGATCCTCAGGAGAGTGCCTAACCATGGCATCCTTGTTTGGATTCAAGTCCAAAATTTTTACAATGGAATTTCCAATATCAACAAAAGCAAGATTGAATCTGTGGCAAATGGAGACCTCGAAGATTACCCTCCCAAGGAGATCTTTGAGATGATTGAAAAGATAGTCAACACAGTATCCAAGTGGCATTCTGCCCATGAAGAAAGACCTCGAAAGGCTAAATCAAAGGCTATCACTAAGCTCTCAAGAAAGTTTGACAAGCTCTTGACCTTGTTAACAAAGAAGAATGTGATAGCCATCACAAGCACTCAACAGAGCTATTGTGAAATCTGTGGAGGCAACCACAGAACTAAAGATTATGACATGGTGCTCACCCAAGAGCAGTGTGACTTCTTGCAATGGAACCAAAGAGGTGGAAACCCCTTTTCCAACACATACAATCCTAGGTGGAGAAACCATCCAACCTTTTCTTGGAAGCCTCTACAGCAACAAATTCAATCATCATTTCAACCATCATCAGTTTCAACAACATAACCATCATCACAACAACCATGCAAGAAGCTCTTCCCAACAACCCAAAAGGTCAGAATTGGATGAGATGAGGGAGATGAATGCTTAGTATATGAAGAAAAATCAAACTCATATGAAGAGTTTGGAAACCCAAATCCACCAACTTAGATAAGCAATAAGGCCAAAAGGGAAGGGAACCCTTCCTAGAATTACAGAGACCAACCCCAAGGAGGAAGGCAAAGCCATATCTCTAAGGAGTGGTAAGATTGTGAATTCTACTAACTTAATGATTGCTGATGTTTATGGAAATGCAGAGAATGTTGGAGATTAGGTTGATTTAACAAAGCACGATAAGACCTCGCACTCACAGGAAAAGGAGAAGACCTCGATTGAGGTAGACAAACAAGAGACCTTGGAAAGCAAAGATAAAACCTTGGAACCAGAATCCAAGGAGGTCTCCAAGTACCACCCAAAGATCCCATTCCCACAAAAAGCAAAGCAACATGACATGGCCAAGCACTTTGATAAGTTCCTGGAGGTCTTCAAGAAGCTACATATTAACATACATTTTGCAGAAGCCCTTGCTCAGATGCCAATATATGTTTAATTTTTTAAAGGAGCTCTTGTCTAACAAAAAAAACTAGAAAATGTGGATATGGTTCAACTTAATAGAGCCTGCTCTTCAATTCTACAAAGTACAAGGCCTCTGCCTACCAAACTCAAGGATCCAGGGAGTTCTATCCCTTGTTCTATTGGAAACCTTGACATTGAAAATGCTTTATCTGACTTAGCAGCTAGTATTAATTTGATGCCTTATTATCTTTATAAGAAATTAGGCTTAGGAGACCCCAAACCAACTAGGGTGCAATTCAACTTGCGGATAGAACCATAAGATACCCTAGGGGAATGGTGGAGGATGTCCTAGTGAAAGTAGGCAAGTTTATTCTTCCAATAGACTTTATTGTTATGGACATGGATGAAGACATGCATGTTCCTATCATTTTAGGAAGACCTTTCTTGGCTATTGGAAGGGCTCTAATAGATGTAACAAATGGTAAATTAATTCTGAAAATTAATGATGAGGAAGCTGTATTTAAAATGAATGAAGCCTTAAAATTACCACCTTCTTCTGATGACCAATGCTATTTCATGGATACCACTAAGGCCTTTGTGAATCCTTACTTTTTGCAGGAATTACATTTACAAGATGTTGACAACGAAGATGAAATCTTAGAGAAGCAAGTGGAAGCAAAGAGAGGCTATCAAGCTACTGTTGGCGCAAGGGTTAACATTGAACCCCTTGAACACCTTCCTGATTCCCAAAATCCAAACTCTAAAGACTCTCAACAAGCCCTTGATCTTAAACCTTTACCTAATTACCTTGAATATGCCTTCCTAAACCCACCACAAGACCTTCCTGTTATCATTTCTTCAAAGCTCTCACCCAAATAGAAATAAAACTTTCTTGACATTCTGAAAGCCAATAAAGAAGCCTTCACTTGGAAAATTTCTAACATCGAAGGAATTAGCCCTTCTATCTGTGTACATAAGATTTTGATGGAAGAGGACCACAAGCCCTCTGTCCAACCCCAAAGAAGGCTAAATCCCAACATGAAAGAGGTTGTCAAGAAAGTGGTAATCAAGCTGCTTGATGTTGGAATTATTTACCCCATATCTAATAATATTTGGACAAGTCCAGTTCCAGTTGTGCCTAAGAAGGGAGGGATGACTGTTGAGCAAAGTGAGAAAGGAGACCTTGTAACCAGACCTGTCACAAGTTGGAGGGTTTGTATAGATTACAGAAAGCTAAATGATGCCACTAGAAAGGATCATTTTCCTTTGCCCTTCACTAACCAAATGCTAGAAAGACGTGCTGGATACAAGTTCTATTATTTCTTAGATGGAATTCAGGTTATAACCAAATAGCCATTCATTCTAATGACTGGGAGAAGACCACGTTCACCTGCCCTTATGGAAATTTTTCTTATAGAAGAATGCCCTTTGGGTTATGCAATGACCCAGCCACCTTTAAAAGGTGCATGATGGCTATTTTTCATGATATGGTGGAAAGAACGGTGGAGATCTTCATGGATGACTTTTCTATTTATGGGAAGACCTTCGATAATTGTCTTCACAATCTAGAGGAGGTCTTGATCAGGTGCATTGAGACTAATTTGGTTCTCAATTAGGAGAAGTGTCATTACATGGTGAATGAAGGGATCGTGCTTGGATACAATGTTTCATAGAAGGGCTTGTAAGTGGATAAAGCTAAGTTAGATATCATTCAGAATCTCACTCCACCAACATCAGTGAAGGAAGTGAGAGGTTTTCTAGGCCATGCTGGTTTCTATAGGAGATTCATAAAGGACTTTTCAAAAATTACTCAACCTTTGACAACCTTGCTTCACAAGGATGTGGAATTCAAATTTGGAGAAGACTGTATGAAGGCCTTCATGGAACTCAAGAATAGATTGGTGAACTCTCCTATTCTCACTACCCCTGATTGGATAAAGGCCTTTTAGCTCATGTGTGATGCTAGTGATGCTTGTATTGACATGATCTTGGGATAAAGGGAGGACAAGCACTTCAAGCCAATCTACTATACTAACAAGACCTTGAATGAAGCATAACAAAACTACACAACCATTGTAAAGGAATTGCTGGCAGTAGTCTATGCATTTGATAAGTTCAGATCTTACCTAATGCTCTCCAAGGTCAAAGTCTTCACTGATCATGTGGTCTTGAAATATCTATTTGCAAAGAAGGATGCAAATCCTGGGCTCATTCGATGGTTACTCCTATTACAAGAGTTTAACCTTGAAATCAAAGACAAAAAGGGATGTGAAAATGTTGCTGCTGATCATCTTTCCAGAATTCTAGGAGAAGACGTCGACTCTCAAAAAAACCATCACAGAGATCTTCCCTGATGAAAGGCTTTGCTCGGTAAATTCTGCCCCTTGGTATGCTGACTTTGCTAATGATCTTGCATGTACTATAAACCCAAAGTGTTTGACATATGCTCAAAAGAAGATATTCTTTGCTAATGTCAAATACTATTTTTGGGAGGAACCCTTCTTGTTCAAGTTGTGTGTATATCAAATTATTAGAAGATGTGTAGCAGAAGAGGAAACCAACAAGATCTTGCAAATGTGTCATTCAGCTAAGGCAAGAGGTCACTTTGGAGCCAAGAGGACTGTTACCAAGGTCTTGGAGTGTGGTTTCTATTGGCCTACCATTTTCAAAGATGTTCACCAATTTATATCACATTGTAATGAATGTCAAAGAGTAGGGAATATTACTGCGAAGAACTCTATGCCTATAAATAATGTTGTTGTTTACAAAATATTTAATGTATGGGGCATAGATTTCATGGGATCTTTTCCTAGTTCTTATTGAAACAAACCCATTCTCTTGGTTGTAGACTATGTGAGCAAATGGGTTGAGGCAATTGCATGCCCAACAAATGATGCCAAGGTAGTAGTCAAGTTTCTAAAGAAGATCATCACCGGGTTTTGTTACCCTCGTGCCATTATTAGTGATCAAGGTACACACTTCTATAATGCTCAATTTCAAAAGCTAATAACTAAGTTTGGAGTCACATATAGAGTTGCAACCCCATACCACCCTCAAACTAGTGGACAGGTCGAGATCTCCAATAGGGAGATAAAAAGGATTCTAGAGAAAATTGTGAATAATTCTAGGAAGAACTGGGCTAATAAGTTAGATAATGCATTTTGGGCCTATAGAACAACATACAAAACACCTATTGACATGTCACCATTAAGGTTGTTATATGGAAAACCATGTCACCTTCCTGTCGAACTAGAGTTCAAGGCCTTATGGGCATTAACTTTTCTAAACTTTGATAGGGAAAAGGTGGGGGAAGCAAGAAAGCTTCAATTGAAGGAACTTGAGGAGTTTAGGTTATTTAGTTTTGAAAATGCAATAAATTATAAAGAGAAAACCAAGGCTTGACATGATAAAAGAATCTTGGTAAAAGAGTTTTTTGTTAGACAGAAGGTCTTGCTATATACTCTCGTTTGAAGCTCTTTCAGAAAAGTTAAAATCTAGATGGATAGGTCCATACACTGTGAACAAGGTCTTCTCCCATGGAGCAATGGAGGAATCCAACTCTAAGGGGAGGTCTTCAAGGTGAATGGACAATGGCTGAAACCTTACTTATCCAATGAGACCACAGAGGTCACTGAAGAGGTCTTCTTCTTCAAGCCCCTATAATAAGACCTTGAACAATGGTACCCTCTTCATGCACCAAATGTAGTAAAATAATTTTGAGGAAGTTGCAGAAGCCTTTCTGGTCTAAGTTGAAGGCCTTGTAAATATTCAAGTATGGGGAAGACAAGTTGACAGCATCTTATATCCTTTTTATTGTGCAACACTTGGAAATTTTTTTTGAAAAAGAGGCCTTTTGATTTGAATTTATCTCTTTCCTACTTTATTGGTCAACGTGCATAATGATAGCCTAGAATCTAGGGTTGGCGTGTGTAAGAGTTTTGTGCATCCCCATCCACTACTTTTGCATACACAATCTTGAATAAGTAAAAAATGAATTTCATTTTGAATTCTTTTATATTATCTTACCTTTTATCTTTTTATTTTTTATTTTATTTTATTTTAGTTTTTCAGTAATTTAAATACCTAATTAATTTACTTATTATTTAAAATTGATTTTTGGCAAAGAAAGAACTGCGTACATTTAAATATTTAGTTTGGCTTATATATATCCTTGTAGTAATTTAATCTAATTAATTTTGAGGGATAATTATCTCAAAAGAAATGGTCATTGTTTTTATTTTGTAATCATGGGAGTTGTGGCCATTTCTCCTACTTCTTTACTCTTCCCATCTTTTATCCTTCCGTAACTGCCAATTTGAATTTGAAATTCAAATTTCAAAACCATTCTCTTTCTTCCCTTTTAAAGCCATAACTTTTTTCTCTTTCTTCACACTTTTGAAAAATTCATTTTTCTTCCTCTGTTTCCTTGCGCTAACAACTCCCTCTTGTGACCATGTCTAAGAAACTCAAAGATTCCACCTGCAAGCCCACCCCTACTATTTTGTAGCCTTCCACCATAGTTGGGAGTGATGAAAACCTTACCGCACAAGAGAGGAATGTCAAAAGATGCTCTATTTTCACCGATGAGGCTAACACTTCAAAGTTCAAGGTCCTTTCCCAAATTTCATAACAGGCCTCACGAAGCTTTGATTGGGCATCCTTAATCACTTTAGACCTTGCCTCTGAAGTAAAAGGCTTATTGGAAGGGGCTGGGATGATGTTTTTTGCTGAACCAGAAGACCCTGCTTATAGGGAACTCACTTTGGAGTTTCTCACCACCTTTACCCTAGACAACTCAGTCAAGACCAATGATGATCTAAAAGTCTTCTTCCGTATGATGGGGAGAAAGAAATCTTTGATAATGAATGATTTCAATGTTGCCCTGCAAGTGGTCACTAAGGAGGAAGCTTCTCTAGGAGCAACGGAAGAACCCTAAGTGCCTACCCCCCTAAGTTTAAGAGGGATAAATATTTGAAGGAGATCTCTAAACTTGTTGTCAAGGAGTCCACTGAAAACTTAACCAAACTAAGCCACCATGTCATTCAAAAGTTCTTGTCTGCGAGCCTCTTTGGGAGGAAAAATCAGTCTACAATGCCCTCTACTGATGTATTTACCCTTTGGTGTATGAAGAAGTAGTAGAAAATGAATGTTGGAGCTTTTCTGGCTAAGTATATATCCACTTCCAAGAATCAGGGAGCCATCCTCTGCGGTTCTCTTGTAACAAGGATCGCTAGAAATCTCTTTAAAGACTTCTCTAGCGAAGGCTTCACTCTAGAAGTCACAATCTCTCCTTTAACCTATCCCACTCTTAAGCAGATCAAAGTGTGTAAAAAGGTGGATGATGTTTGGGTGAAAATTGTTGAGGAGGAAGAAGTTGTGGAGAAGCCCTTAAGGCAAAGCCTGAGGAATAAGGCTCGACGATTGCAGAGACCTCTTGCAAAAAGGCTACTTGGAAGAGGAAAATCTATGAGGACTTCATGGTGGAGGATCTGACCCTTTCAAACAAAGAAAGGCTGAAGCAGTTTGAGGAGGCCTCGAACCTGACAATGGGCTAGCTTTGTACCCTGTTTTTCTAGATGAAGATCATGCTGCTAAAGGTGATTGAGGATAATGAGCTGATGAAATAAAAGTTCCAAGAGACTTACACCCATGCTGGCATGGAATATGAAATCAAGGGAGGAGAACTTGTTCCTGCTGCCAAAAGGAAAAGGAGGGCCATTCTGCAAGAGCTAGTATCTAGTGATAAGAAGGAAAGCTCTCCAGGGAAGGAGAAACCTGAAGATAAAGGGGAGGATGAGAAGATGGAAGACATTGAGGAAGGAGACAAGGAGGTCTCCTCCTAACCTCAAGAATGAACAAGACCCCCAATCTCTCCTGGTGAACGATACCAATGAGTTTTCTCTCTTTTTCTCTTTCATTACAAGATCTCCCTTAAGTTCTTACACATGTTTATTAATTGTTTCTATTGCTTTGAGGACAAAGCAAATTTTAAATGTGGGGATGGTAGGTTGAGAACTTGAACCTATGATTTTGTGATAATATGATCTTGTTGGCTTTATAATGTGTTTGTATAAAACCTTGCTTTGATGGTCTACTATTATAATGATACTTCTACCTGATGACAATCCTGTATATATTGAACTTGTCTGCCTAGTGTGATTCATAATTTGATGAAGTGATTGCATTGTTGAAAGTAAGTAAAAATTGGTAGATCTTAAGTGAATTTTAGGAAAATAGCATGTTAGAGAAATAATTAGAGAACTTTAACTTTGTAAATTCCTTTTTAACTTATTTTAGCATGATTAAGAGTTAAAATTTTTAATTTTTCTGTCAAACTTATATCAAAGATCAGTAGCATACCTAAAAAGTGAGGATTTGAGCCAAAATGAAAATTTTATTGATGAGAGGACAAGGTCTTGTTATGGTAAATATATAAAATGCTATTTTGTATTAGTCTAGTTAAGACCATAGCTAAAATCTCATGCCAAATGATAGAGGCAATTGATTTTCCCCTTAGCTTAAATCAACCTACCCTTTCATCACCCTTAGATTTCCCCCCTTTGAGCTTGAAACCCTTCCTTGTTTTTACACAATCAATAACCCCTTTCCAATTCACTTTGATTCCCAATTCACCCTTAAACTTTAACAATTGAGAAGAAAAATAAATAAAAGCAGAAGAACTTCAAATAGTAAAGAAGCCCTTGTCTGAATCTGTGCTAACAAAGCCTTCATCAAAACTGGGAACATCTCACATAAAAGAACAAAAATTCAATCAAACCCAACTTATTGAAGCTATTCAGAATAGAAATACAAAGAAATCAAATACAAGGTTGTGTGCTTCAAAGTTGTCAAAAGCAAGAAGTTGAGACTCCCCAAAAAGTTGAAAATTCCAAATAAGAAGCCCTTTCTTTTCAAGATGAAATCTACAAAACCAAGGAAAATTGTTAAGTTCATTTGACCAAGAATTTCCCTTCCATATCTTACCCCCAACCCTAACCTATCCTTGAAAGACCTCTTGATAGCTTGAGCCCTTTTCACCCATCCATGGTGGAAACTAGAGTAATTGATAAGCTTATGGCTTAGTGTAACTTGACCTTGTTGATTGAGTGAAATCCTCCTTGAAATTTCACCCTTAAACACTATCTTACAACATCTTTTGGTCTGATGCTATTTGATTAATTTAAGAATTTAAAGTTTTTACAAGTTGAATGCTTTTTCATGGTTAGCAAAGAATTTCTGATTTGAAGGTCTCCTTTTCTTATTCTTGACATTTTGGTTCTTTTGTTTACTTTTGATTTTCTAAGTTTATACTTAGTTTACAAGGTTGAATGATTTAACTTATGTGATTGCTTAATACCTACATGAATTGCTTGAGGGTAAGCAATGTTTAAGTATGGGGGTGTTTGATAGGTAGTATATATGTCATCAAAAGCTAGGAATAATAGGGTAAAAACTAAACAAGAATGAACAGATTTTATGAAGGCCTTCATGTATTTCAAGTTTTCTGTTGGTGAAGGTGATGTAGGAAAATGGCAAAAAGATGGGAAAAAACAAGTTGCGCTAGGAGGAGAAGACCGCAACTGATGACACCAGGAGAGAGAAATTATCGTGGTTGGGAAGAAATTTAGTTTACTTTTTGAAAGTAACTTAGTTTGGTTACTTTATTTCTAGTCACTCATTTGATTAGTAAGTGGGCATTATTTTATCTATGTAAGTACAATTAATCAAGATATTTTTGAACATGTGGCTGGAATTGGTCTTGGCTTTTGGGATATTTATTGAGCTATGTGCCCTTTTAGCGGGAAAAGCTAAGGGTATATCCCTTAAGCTCTTTTGTTTTTCCACCAATCCTTATCTATCTATTACTATTCAAGTTTCATTTTCTCTCTACTTTACTGCCATTTTTTTTACTCTTTTAAGTTTCATTCATTTATGGAGTTGGTTGAATCATTAATGGAGATGGGTGAGTAGTCTTCCATCTAGTTCAGTTTGTCCTATAATAGGTAGTCTAAGGAGATCTTCCCTCCACTGTAAAGTATCCTTTCCTTGCTTGGTTTGAATGTTTGTGTGGATGAGTACTTTATTGTTTAAATGAAATTTGATCATTTTCATGCATAGTGTTGAGTAGCAAGAATCGAAAGGTGACCTGCTCAGCATAGAAGACCTTCACACACATATTTAACATGAAATCAAGAGATAAATGTAAATATGCCTTGGGTTTCACATGGTGAATGCTTAACTAGACTTAATGCTACTTTGTTATTTATATGAAGAACTGAAAAGTGAAGTATATTTAGCTTAGTAAGAAAGTAAACTAGTGCAGTAGGCGATTTAGGGAGGTAAGATTAGGAAACCTTGGAATAGGATTACTAAGTAAGGATTTGTGTTGAAGTCAGGGAAGATTGCCTTAGATTGTCATGAGGATGGACTGAACTAGAATCTTTAATTAATTTAATTTAAATTAATCTCCAATTTTTTTAAGTATTGTAGCTAGTCTTAAATTGTTGAGTAAAACCCCCACTCTCAAGAAATCACATTTACCCTTCCATTAGACCATTTATTAGGAAAAGCACAAATTGACTTAAAGACCTCCATGTGGGATATGATAGTCTTGCTTGCTACTTTGCAATCTGACACTAGTATACTTGCTAGGTGTGTTACTAATTAGTGCAATATCCGCCTTGCAAGCTTGCATGTTAAATTACTTTCTTAATTAACCAACGGTCAGACGATGTTATAAACCGAGAATTATAGTGGTTGTTGGCATGCATCTTTAAAAGTTGCTATGTTACAGATCGGTTACCTTATGTAGGAGTTGCTATACTTTGGGTCATACTTATTCATACCCTGGCAATCAGGATGACATGGTTGGTAAGCTATGTAGTTAAGATGGGATCCATCTCTCCTAATATAGTAATATAATAGAGATGTACCTTAAGGCCCCTTGTTGAAGTGATACACTCATAAACCTCATATCAGAGTATATGATTGATGGAACAGGTTTCTAGTCAATCAAGATACAAAACCGCTGTGTGGTGTTCTTCATGAACAAGTCTAATTCTAAGATAGCTATGGCTATTACATGAGCTGACACTTAATCCGAGCTCAATAAACTAGATGGTACTTAACCTGATGGAAGGAGTGTATTGTACTGATTTCTACTGCAAAATCAGATCAAGTCACAGGCACATGATGTTCCAAGTATCGGGGGATCATACGCCTTTGCTACAAAGCCCATTTGATAGTCTAGAGCATCGGGTTCCATAATAGTCTGGAACACTAAGCCTAATGGTTCACGAGCGGGAAGCCAAGTTTAGGTTAACCTTTAGCGGCTCTATACTTTGGCATCCTATAAGGTCATACACTTTGGGTCTTTATCTGACCATTTAAAGAACCTATGGACAGGGTTTGTACCAAAAATACAAGTTGAGAAATCAGTGAGAAGAATTATTAATTTATTTAATAAAATTAATAATTAATAGAAATAATGAAAAGATAGGAAAAAGGTTGCATGGAGCGAGCAAGGGATTTTCCCGTTGCGAGTGGGGCCTAAACAGAACACAAGTTGTTCAAAGTGGGGCCTGCATGGCTACCCCGTGAGAAAACAGGCTCGCAGACCGCTAGCGCGTGGGGACAGCTTGCACGCTCTAGCGGGCTGCAGGCCGCATGCGCTGCCACAAGGCAACGCTTGCGTGGCCTGCTTGCAAGCCACAGCTTGCTGCACAAGGAAAGCCCGTTAGGGCTTGCCTTGTGGCAACCACGATCAACTCGCAGGTATCCATACTGGCGCGGTTGACCTGCTATACACGGGATGGGATTTATCCCATCCCATGTAGAGTTTTAAGGGGAGTCTATCACTCCCCCTTTTTCCCTATAAATAGGCTTCTAGCCTCTCATTATTTATACACACAAAAAAGCTTTGCGCTTATTTCTCTCTGATTCCTACTCTCCTCTTCTTTTATTGTGCAAGATCCTCCATGAGTTCCTCTAAACAAATCAAAGAGCTTTTTTAGAAGGCTCAAAGTTTAAGTGAGCTTTTTGTTTCGGATTTGCAGATTGATTTGATAGTAGTCTAGCAACTACTTTTTATCAACGGGTTCTACTCTTTGAGGTTTTGGTCGGTGAAGAACCATGTGGATCAAGTCATAGAGGCTTTCCTAGTTTGGAATCTTGTGCTATTGGAATTGCTCGAAAGGGAACACCGCTACCAAAAGAGAGATCAAGCACGCATCAACTAGTAATGCTTTAATCTTTAGATGCTAGGTTTCTTTACATGTTTTATAAACCTAAAAGTATTTATGGAACATTTTAACCTAGATTATAACAATCATGGCATGTTTAGGAGATCCTCAGGTTAATTTTAAGTTTTTGATTTCCTCCTTGCAACCTATACACGTTCAATTGCTGTCTTGATTAACCAACAGTGGTATCAGAGCCTGCCTTATGCTATGCATGATTGATTGTAATATGTTAAAATATGATTTTCTATGAATTGATTAAAGTATGCTATGCATGACTTAGGTTTCAATTCCTATTATAGAAAATGATGTGATAACTAGATTAAGGTTTTTCTCAAACTTAGTCTAGGTGATTATCATATAAAATTAGCAATGTTTTACCACACAGTTAAATGCTTTAATTAAGCGTCGTCCCATACTTCACTTAATTAAAGAATGAAATCTTTAAATCATAATTATCCGTGGTATAACGATTCAAAGTGTTCGTGGTAATTTTGGCAAGGAATGGACAAGGCTGCTCATTCACTTCAAGGGGGCCTCTCCTACCTGGAAATTATCATTGATATTAGATTCAAGTATACCCAAGGGATGTTTATGACTCAGTCGATTTATAGTAAGGGAATTTATTCCGCATATGTTTTTACAAACGTGGTTTAAGTTGTTAATATTAAAACATGTAGACATAGGTCCAAAAACTTAAACATGTACCTTATTTGTTTTTCATGCTATGTGGTGTCTTGGCATAATGGAATGATTTTTATATACCAGTTAGAGCATGTTCCCTTAGAGTTAATAATTCCTAATAACCCCGGATTATTATTTCATAATCATAGCCATCGTATAAAACCTAGACTAGGGCGAGACCAGTGGCACCAATGAAATCCCTACAACTATATTAAGGAGGAAAAATGCCTTCCCGTCATAAGTTGTGATACGAGCCTTATTAATGGATATAAGAACATGTACAACATGCCTTCCCTTAACATGTGCTTGGTCATGAGACTAGATGGGGTTAATGCCTTAACCGAAGATGGTTAGTTGTCCATATTATTAGAGCTAATGCCGAATTAGAGGCACATTTGAGGGGTAGTATAATTGGGTACACACATCTCGAGAAAGAGAACTCAAATAGATTAGCAATTGCAAGAGTTGCTTATGGATGGGTTCCAACCATGGTTATATTGTTATGACTTGACCTGCAATAGTGGGGGTCATGATGAGTAACTATGGATGCTACCTACTAAGGAAAATTGGTTCAACCAGATTTCCTGAATTTGAATAGAAAGGGCTATTTAAATGTCAATAAAATAGTAGAAAATTATGTGTTTAATTAAAGACCTTATATTAAATGCATGTACATTTGCTAATGTCTAAACATATTCTATCTTATATCTAGGTTGAATATGATCACTAATGAAAATACTCGCATTGACATTGGCCCTCTTAACAACATCAAATATGATGTTTATAACTTCAATGAGTGGTTTGAGACTGTTAGAGGAGTTCTTCAGAACTACTACCTGAATTGTGTTTTAACCGATCCTAGTCCCAAACACCCCAGCAAAAATGCTTTTGCATGTGAGATGAATGATTATGAGGAGCACAAGGGAAATTGTGGTTTGTGACAAAACTCATGTTAGACCATATGCTTCCGAGGTATGCGCAAGTGTACAAAGGGTTGGATCATCATCTCAAGTTAGTGGAAAGTTTAAAGAATGAACTATTCGACATCAGATTGCGGGCAGACACTTCAGTAGTAGAGTTGGTTATAAACATTTATGACAACTCTGAGAAACTAAGAGAGTTGGGAGTTGAGTACAGTGAGCAGTCTTTGAAAGAGATGGTATTGAGGGTATTACCCAATAAATATGACTCCTTCAAAAAGATGCTCAAGGAGTGTTTTCCCAACTGTACCGTGACCCAACTCATGGATTTGCTCGAGATTTATGAAATTGAGTTTAGAAACAAAGTTAGAGAGAAAGCCACTGTTGAGGACCTTAAGTTGAAGAAACTAAAAGGTTTAAAAGTTAAGAGAAAGCTCATGGGGAAGTTATATTTGAAGAAAGAAAATGTTTCTCTTGAAACAAGCTCATCGGATGATAGTTGTGGCTCTAACATTTGGAGATATGTTCATACTAGAGAGTTTCTCTACAGTTCCCTATGAGTCTACTTGGGTATTTGATACTGGTTGTAGTACGCATATCTGTACTTCTATATAGGGATTGCGGATCAATAGGAGGCTTGCAAAGAGGGAAATGGACCTAAAGTTGAAATTGGAGCATGGTTTGCTACAAAAGCTTAAGGGACATATAGCCTTCGTTTTCCTAGTAGTCTAGTTTTAGTTTTGAACAATTGCTATTATATTCCAACTGTAACTAAGAATATTATTTCTGTTGCACTTCTAACAATGGAAGGATTTGAAATTTTATTTTCTCATAATAAATGTCAAATTCAGTGTGACAATATTCTTTATGCTTATGGAATATCTTTGAATGGTATATATGTTTTAGATACTAAAACTGAAATTCTAAATATGAACATTCTTAAGAAATCAAAATTAGATAATGAGAAATCCTCTTACTTATGGAATTGTTATCTAGGCCACATAAATGAGACTCGCTTAACTAAGTTACACAAATGTGGAGAGTTAGGCCCAATGGAATGGGCATTCTATGGTGTGTGCAAACCTTGTTTAAAAGGGAAGATGACTAAGAAACCTTTCAAAGGAAAGGGTCAGCGTGCCACTAGTATGTTGGAAATATTACATTCCGATGTATGTGGTCTAATGAGTGTTAAGACACATGAGGGTTTCGTTTACTTCATAACCTTTATTGACGATTACTCGCTATATGGTTATTTATACCTTATGGGGCACAAGTTTGAAAGTTTTGATGTTTTTAAAGAATTCAAAATTGAAGTAGAGAAACAGCTTGGGAAAAGTATCAAGACCCTTCAATCTGTTCGAGGTGGTGAATACTTAAGCCAGGAGTTTCAGGATTATCTAAGTGATAATGGTATTTTATCCTAATGGACACCTCCTTATACACCCCAACACAATGGTGTGTCAGAAAGGAGGAATGGAACCCTACTCGATATGGTTCAGTCCATGATGAGCTAAGCAGAACTTAGTAGATCCTTTTGGGGTTATGCACTTGAGAGCGCAGTTTATATACTAAACAGAGTGCCCTCTAAATCAGTTGATCAAACTCTATACGAATTATGGTATGGTAAGAAACCTGCTCTTTCTCACCTGAGAGTTTGGGAATGTCATGCATATGTTTAAAGGATAAGTTCGGATAAGTTGGGTGCTAAGTTTGATAGATGTCTATTTGTATGTTAACCTAAGGAGACTATAGGGTATACCTTCTATGATCCCAAGGAACTGAAAGTCCTTTTTTCCAGAAATGCTCAATTCCTCAAGAACGAGCATATACTTGCGAAAGCTAGTGGGAGCATTCTTGAGTTGGGTACTCAAGTATATCAAACAGACAGTCAACTGATTATACCTACACCTATTACACAAGATACTATAAGCATGGAACAGCCTATTATAACACCGACATTGCATAGGTCAGGTCAGGCTCCAATCACTCCTGAGTGATACGGGTTTGTCATCACTGATGATAAACATCTTTTCCTTATCGAAGATGATGAGCCCAAGACCTACAAGGAGGTAATGGAAGGCTCAGAATCTGATAAATGGCTTTCAGCCATCAGATCGGAGATGGACTCCATGTACGAAAATCAAATCTAGAACTTGGTTAATGCTCCAAGTGGGATTAAGCCCGTAGGATTCAAATGGGTGTTCAAGAAGAAAATTGACATGGATGGTAACATAGTGATAAGTGTATAATTACTCTTATTATCACAATATTTTCAATTATAAAATGATTTGGTTTTGTTTCACTGTATACTTCATATAAAAGAGTTCACGTGGTATGTAGTTGTTTTTTATGCAAATGTAGAAACTAGGTGAATCTTGGGAGTAAAATGATCAAAAGTGGAATTCTATGTAAAAAGAATGAAAAAGGTGCAAAACGATGTGTGGAATGCAAGGATTTGGCTTTGGATCGGAGTTGTCAAAGATTGGCAAAGTTGTGAAGAAGAAACATGAAGAAAAAGCATGGTTCACGATCGTGACACCCATTCGTAGTCGTGACTTGTTACTCTTCATAAACAGAAAGTTACAAATCATTATTCACAATTGTGACATGTGATTCGCGATCACGACTTGTGACGGTTATTGGTTATGTCCTTTCAACTACCAACCGCCAAATAAAAAGGATCAACCACCATCAACCGCCATCAATTGCCAATCGAAAAGACACCTTTTGGAAGTCAACCAATCATGAAAAGGTGCCTTTCCATTATAGATTAGGATGAATCTTTGCGTTCAATCATATTGAAGTGATGCAACCCTTCGCCAATGGATACAACTCTTCATTTGGATAGACGTAACCCTTCGTACTCTATAAATAGAGTTCAAATATGCCATTTTCAGTAGATGGGAGATGGAATGAATGGTAGTAGGTATGATACATATTAGATAGTGAAAAATGTATAGATTTCGCTATGTTCAAAGTCTTGGTGAGAAAAATGTATAAGTGATTCTATTCTTATTTCGATCACTATATTTCTACACAAATTTGAGCTTTTATTGTATGAGTGTAATTGCAAAGCACTTATCAATAAAATTTTTCATTCTTCAACATTCTTTTATTCGAGATTCACAAAGAATAGCATCCTAGCGGAGGTTTTGTACGAGTCGAGACCGAATTCAAAGTAGACCCGGGAATTGATGACTCCCATTAAAGAGTGGATATGATCTGATCAACTTTAGCTTTCACTTTCATACCTTACAACTTTACTTTATTTTCTGCTTAAACTTTCTATTTCAAGTTTATGATATGTCTATATGTCATAACGAGAATTTCGTCTTGGGACAATTATATTAATCAAGTTATATGCTTTCGAGTTAACTTTAAGAGTGATTTCAGGGTTAACAAGATTGTGTATAATCACTGGATCTGTGTTTATAACGCTGCTTAGTGAGCCAACATTTTTGGAATGGTAACTTGCTAAATATGGCTATGTGAGAGCGACCCGTACTAAGCATAGTATTATAGTTATCCAAGTTCTTATAAGTGTCATAATTCGTTTACCTATACTTAGAAAAGTTATCTCATGTGTTGCTCTATGATGAATTATTGAATATTGGGACGTTTAGAACCGTATTTGTTGAAGTTATCTAGTGTATGAAATATTATTGATGATTTTGCATATTTTTCTCTGCTAAACTTGTTCCTAGGAAATATCTATATATTTTACATTTTCTCTAGTCTTTTCATACATCTATCTACTCATCCGTCTACCATTCAAACCCCTCTAATCAAATTCCCTATTTTCATTTACTCAGTAACTCTAGTTGGTCTTTAGAACATAATCCCTTCCCTGTGGGATCGATATCTTTTAAAACTACATCGAAACTATATACTTGCAGTGGTCACCATTTTTCTATTTGATAAGCGGTATTAACAACACCTGTTCATATTTTGAACTTTAATCTTGTCGGTAGAAATGTGGGGAACAAGGTTTTTGGCACCGTTACCGAATTTAAGTTTATCGGAACGAGTATAGTCAAAATCTTGAGAGTATAGTCAGAATTGTGATAATTGTCAGAGAACAGGAAATATAAGTCAAAGAGATGAAATTCCATTGAAAAACATCTTAGAAGTGGAACTTTTTGATGTTTGGGGTATAGATTTCATGGGACCATTTCCTAACACTAAAGGTAATAATTACATTTTGGTTGTAGTTGATTATGTTTCAAAATGGGTTGAAGCTAGCGCATATGGTAAGAATGATGCTAGAGTAGTTGCTAAGTTTCTTAAGCAATTATTTAGTAGATTTGTTGTTCCTAGCACCATAATTAGCGATGGAGGTTCACATTTCATCAATAAGACTTTTGAAAGCTTGATGCATAAGTATGGAGTACATCATAAGGTTGCAACCCAATATCACCCTCAAACTAGTGGTCAAGTAGAAATCTCTAATCGAGAAATTAAGTGGATTCTCGAAAAGACTATCTCGAATTCTAGGAATGATTGGTCTACTAAGTTAAATGATGCATTATGGGCTTACAGAACAGCTTTTAATACACCTATTAGTATGACACTCTATAAGTTGGTTTACGAAAAGGCTTGTCATTTACCGGTAGAATTAAAGCATAAGGCTTTATGGGCTTTGAAGAATTTGAATATGGATTTAAACAAAGCCGGTGAAAGAAGAAAGTTGGATTTAAATGCGTTAGAAGAACTACGTTTGCCATCATATGAAAATGCAAAGATCTATAAAGAGAATATAAAACGATGGCACGATGCAAAATTACGAGAAAAGAAGTTTAAGGTCAAAGATAAAGTTCTATTATATAATTCCAGACTTCGCTTGTTCCCTGAAAAACTCAAATCTTGTTGGAAGGGATCCTATGAAGTTATTAAGGTATTTGACAATGGAGCATTGGAATTGAAAGCTGAAAATGGAGAAATATTTGGAGCCAATGGCCAACGATGCAAAACTTATCACAAAAATAAATTTGAACAACAAGACGTTGATGTTCAATTACTATCTTCACCATAAATCATTCCTGGTATAAAAATAGTAAATATTAAATATTTATATTTAACATATTTGTTTTTCTAAGTTTTTCTAGGACTAAGTCTAAAAATTGAAAAGATAGAATGATTGAAGAAGTCGCGACCGCGACTATAGATCGCGCCCGTGACATTATGCACTGAAACTTTCTATTTTTGTCATGAGGAAAGTCAAGATCGTGACAAGCCTTCATGATCGTGACTCATACAGAATATTACAGTTGCATATCACGATTTAACACACTACAGATGGCTGAAACTGCTATTAATGGCTAGTTTGAAGGAAAAACGGCTATATTGACTATTTTGGCAAATCAATGACCTAGTAGAACTCTATATAAAGGTCTAGATTGAATCCATAGCCATCACAACCTTCTACAAAGCTTAAAAGTTCTGATTCTTTCATCTAAAATCTTCTACATTCAAAAACCTTTCTTTCAACCTTTATTTCAAAAACCAATATACCTCGTGTTAAAGTAACAGCAAATAGAAGACAATTCCTGAATTATCAACAAGATTACGGTTGTCCTTTTCCAATTCATTCACGTGAAGAAGGGAAATGATTCCAAGCTCTAAAGAAGTTGGAGATAACGGTATTATCTTTCTTAATTTAGTTTTCTTGGAGACTTTAGGCCTCCATGAACAAATGGGGATGTATCTTGCTGATCTTGGTTTGAGCACGTTTGTGGGAATGCGATTTCCACAAAACCATGATTGGATTTTAAAATGTGTAGTGACATTCGATTTTGAAGATAAAAGGAAGAGGGCGATTCAATTTCACAACCAAGGAAGGTATTACACCGTCACAAGAGAGATGATGGGTACTTGGTTCGGGTTGGAAATTGAAAATTCAACAAGCATTTCAGATTCTTTTCAAGTGAATAGAGTTTGTGCAGATTTAATGGGTAAGAGAACCTTTGACCTAAAAAATTCTCCAAACAAACTTATTAAGGATGAGTCTATTCTTCTACTCCACAAATATCTTTCCACTTCGATATTTTATCGAGTAGAAAATACCAAAGTCCAAAGGAGATATTTGTTTGTTCTTTCTTGTGCGATGAATGAACAAAAAGCAAAATTTGTGGATATAATATGGGATATGATGAAGAAGAATTCTACAAGCATGAGGAATAAGATTGGGGCCCGAAATTATCACCGCTATCATCTTGGGTGCGTGAAACGAACTCCCCTAAGTCCAACAAACGGGTGAGTATTTTCGTTATATGGATGGGAATTACTTGAAGAATACAGGACTTCTTTAAGAGAACGATATTGTATATTCCTTCTACTCCTATTCCAATAGAACCAAGAAGTTAATCTCGACTCATGAAGATTCTTCCATCGGCCCATCTGATCCAACTACTAGACTTCATCCTAGTAAGGCTCCGATGATCGAAGAGGAAGATGAAGAAGAAGAAGATGAAGCTCTAGAAGATTGGAAGGCGAGCATGTAATAAAAGCTAAACAATTGCCAAGCAGAACTTGGAGTAAAGAAGAAAGACATGAAGATTCTAAAGAAAAGTAATAAATCGATGCTTCGAAAATTTCTATCCTTCTTTAGAAAACAAAGTTGTCAATTTACTCATAGTCCTCCTGATTCTCCTTCTCAATGAACTGGTTTACTCTTTTCTTTTCTTTACATTTCTTTTTCAAATTTTTAGACTAATGGTTTGTTATTAGTTTTTAGATTTTCATTTTTTAGTTAAGTCTTCCGCTATGAGGACATTGTGTTCTTTAGTGTGGGGGGGCAATTGTAAAAAAAATCGCAAAAATCCAAAAAAAATTAAATAAATGAAAAAATTGAAGATTTTGAAAATTTTTCTTGATTTTTGTGTTATTTATACATTATCCATACCTATACTATACTAGCATATGATCCAAGATTATTTTTAGTGTTAGGTATTTCTAGTTTGATGTTAGTGCATATATCGAACAAATGTTTTGAGTATGACCTTTTTGGCACAACATTTAGCATTTGGCAAGGATGAGTTGTGAGTAACATTCAAAGAAATATTCCAAGTAAGTTTCAATATATATTTCAATGCAACATGAATTAGAATAAGTTATATTGTTTTAGTTTAATGCTACCGATAAGTTAGTAGTGGATTAATATCTAATAGTGTTCTTACTATGAGTTTTATATGCAATTTTCGTATACGTCCTATAAGTATTAAGTGTGTTTAAAGTGTTGGGAAACTATAGCCATAATACGTTGAAAGTCATTAATAAAGGACAAGGGTATTAAGAGAGAAAAATCAAAAGAAAGAGAGGATAACCAATGAGTTATGCAAAAGGTGAGGAATGGTGCGGAGCAAAAACTACAACCATTCATTGAGTGAAAAAAGAAGAAGCATAGCATGAAAAATGGGTGCAAAGTACAAATCTGTACTTCAAAAACATATGCTTAAAAGAAAAAAATGAGAGAAAGTGGTATGGAGCATAAAATGCAACCACTAAAAAATGGGGAGAGTGGTATAGAGCATAAAATGCTACCACGAAGAGTGTTTAGCATCCTAGGTTACCTAAAAATGCCTTGAGATCATACTTTCCAAAGTGTGCTCCCTTTGTCCTTTATACTTTATACTATACTTGAGAGAAGGAAATTTTCAAGTAAGTATATAACACTTATATGAAGATGCAATTCGGTTGACCTTCCATTAAGAGCAAAAGTATACAACTAAGCTATATAAATTGCACATTACTAATTTGTGTAAAATTTCGAACTTTTACTTGAACTTTATGCAACGTGGGAATGTGATACTCACTATGATAGTCTTTGGCCAAATGAGGTACGAACTTGAATACTAATTTATACACTTCTGTTATGTTTACCTTGAGGACAAGGCAAAAGTTAAGTGTGGGGGTGTGATAAGTGTATAATTACACTTATTGTCATGACATTTTCAATTATAAAATGATTTGGTTTTGTTTCATTTCATATAAAAGATTTAAATTGGTATGTAGTTATTTTTTATGCAAATGCAGATACTAGGTAAATCTTGGGAGTAAAATGATCAAAAGTGGAATTCTATGAAAAAAGAGTGAAAAGGTGTAAAAAGATGCGTGGAACTTAAAGATTTGGCTTAGGATCAAAGCTGTTAAAGATCAGTGAAGTTACAAGGAGAATTCTGAAGAAAAATTCAATTCACGGTCACGATAATCATTCGCGGTCGTGACTTGTTCTTCTTCAGAACAGAAGTCTACCAATCAAAGATTCACGGTCGTGACATATATATCGCGGTCATGACATGGATGATTTTCTGGTATTATCTTCTTAACTACCAACCGCCAGATAAGCATGATCAACCTCCATCAACCACCAATGAAAAGACACTTATCAAGAGTCAACCAATCATGAAAAGGTGCATATCCATTATGGATTAAATCAAAGCTTCTCATCCAATCATAATGAAGAGATGCAATCATTCACCAATGGACATGACTCTTTGTTTGGATAGACGCAACCCTTCGAAATCTATAAATAGGGTTCCAATCCTCACAAATTTCGTACAACACAGTGTGCAGAAGAAAGGGGTGAAAGATAGTGTAAAGTGTGTAGATAGAGAGTTCGCTACGTTCATAAGTGTTAGCGAGAAAATGTTTAAGTGATTCGAATCCTTGTTTCTATCGCTAGATTTCTCTATATTCTCGAGCGATAGTTGTATAAGTGTACTTGCAAATCACTTATCAATAAAAGTTTTTGCTCTTCAATATTCGTTTGTTCGATATTCGCAAAGAATAGCATCCTAGCGGAGGTTCTATACGGGCTAAGACCGAATTCAAAGCAGACGCAGGAATTGCAGGAATTGACGACTCCTATTAAAGAGTGGATACGGTTTGATCAACTTTAGCTTTAACTTGCATACCTTACAACTTTGCTTTGCTTTCTACTTATACTTTTTATTTTGAAGTTTATGATATGTCTATGTGTCATACTGCGTATTTCATGTTAATCAAGTTATATGAGTTGGAGTTAATTTTAAGAGTAATTTCAGGGTTAAAAATATCGTGTATAATCACTGGATCTGTGATATAACGCTGTTTAGTGAGCCAACATTTTTGAAATGGTAACTTGCTAAATGTGGCAATGTGAGAGCGACCCATACTAAGCATAGAATTGATGTTATCCAGGTATATATGATAGTCTTAATTCATTTGCGCTAGATCTAGAAAAGTCATTTCATGTGTTGCTTTTCGGTGAATAATTGAACATCTGAGTGTTTACAACCGAGTCTGTTAGATTAGTTTAGTGATCGTAACAACTTTGTTGAACTTGCATTCTTTCTCTGCTATCCTTATTTCGTAGGGAAAATCTATATATTTGGATTCTCTAATCTTTCATACCTATATTTACTCATTTTTCATTCTAACCCTTTTTTCCTAAAACATTACTTTATTGTATTTTATTTTCTTTATTTTATCTTTCTTTTCGATCTTTAGAACTAGTCCTTCCCTGTGAGATCGATATCTTTTAAAACTACATCGCAACTGTATACTTATAGTTATCATCATTTTTCTATTTGATAAGAGGTACTGACAACACCTATATTTTTCATGAACAAGTTTTTGGCACCATTGATATATAGCCAAATCTTATGAACAAACTATTAAACTTATCATTAGAAAAGTGGCGAACAAGTTTTTGGCACCGTTGCCGGGGAAGGCAAGTGCGGTTTAGAGATAGAAATTTTAGGGGAAGATAATTGTTTTTGGAGATTTAACTTTGGAAAATTATATTTTATATGTTATTTAGATTTATTTTCTTTTATATTATTATTTATATTATCTTGTTATTAACATATTTTTCCTGCTTATTCATTGAGTTTTCTTTCTAGCATGTGCATGCCAAGTACGCGTAGTTCAGGAGAAAGTTTGGTGTCTTTCGAATCAGAGATAGAACTATTTGGTAGGGCAAGGAAACAAGAATATAAGAGACAAGAGAGAACAATGGTTGCCGGTCAAGTTGACAACCCAAATCCTAACCCAAATCCAAACCCAAATGAAGATCCATCCCAACCAAGGCTAATGGATTATGTTATTCCGACCATCAATGGTAACAATCAAGGAATTGCTAGACCACCGATTGATGCGAATCATTTTGAAATAAAACCAGCATTACTTCAAATGATTAGCAACAATGTGCAATATTATGGTCTACCCAATGAAAATCCGAATTCTCACATTGCAAACTTTCTAGAAGTCTGTGATACTTTCAAAATGCCCAATGTTCTTGAAGAAGTAATTAAAATTTGCTTATTCCCATTTACACTCCATGATAAAGCGTAAGTTTGGTTGAATTCATTACCCCCAAATTCGATCACTACCTAGAACCAATTAGCCCAAGCCTTTCTGACTAAATATTTCCCTTTAGCAAAAACCACAAGACTCATTAAAGAAATCACTTCCTTTAACCAGAAAGATAGTGAATCCATATACGAAGCCTGAGAATGTTATAAGGAACTTCAGCAAGTTTTTCCTCATCATGGTTTACCTCAGAATGTTATTCTGCAAACTTTCTACAATGGTATAAATCATGCAACAAGAGGAGCAATTGATGCTATGGCTGCGGGATCACTTATGAAGAAAACTAGTCAAGTTTTGAACTTTTGGAAGATATGGCAAGCAACAATAGTATGTGGCCAGTGGAAAGAGCACAAGTAAGTATTACTAATTCTACTCATTCACATGCTACATCTTCATCTTCTAGTTCGGTTAAAAAGGTCAATGAATTAGATTCTATTTCTATTATGCAAGCACAAATATCTGCTTTATCTAATAAGATAGATAATATGCATGTTAGTAAAAATAACCCTTTGACATGTGAAAATTGTGGTCAAATCGGACGTACAACTTTTGAGTGTAACTTTTACCCATGTGTAGGGGAGCAATTAAGTTATATTCAAAGTCAAGGGAATTCTTATGGCAATAATGGAAATAACTACAGAAATTCTAATTGGAAGTATGGTGATAATCAACAAAAGAATTACCAGAGTACTGATAGAATAGGGTAATTAACAAGTAAGATAGACAAGTTTCTAGAGGGAGTTGGTAATAAGTAATTGGGGTAGGAAGAATGCTACAAAAAGTTAGAAAATAAGATGGATCAAATGTTTAAAAATCAATCATTTTCTATTCATAATTTGGAGATACAAGTTGGTCAATTAGCGAGTGCTATTCCATCTAGAGGAAAAGGTCATTTACCTAGTATCACAGAGGAAAATCCCTAAGGAAAATGTGCATGCTATAGCCCTTCGTAGTGGTAAATTACTAGATGAACCAAATCCTTCGGGTATGCTTGCTAATGATGTTGGTGAAGTACCGGATGAATATCTAAGTAGATCTGATAATAATGCAGGAGCGGATAAACAACCTGAATCCGGAAAGGTTAATCCCCCTCAACCACCATTTCCACAAAGAATGAAAAAGAAGAATGAAGATAAATAGTTTATTGATTTCATCAACAAACTTAAAGGTCTAGAAATCAATCTTTCATTTATTGAAGCCATTACTCAGATTCCTAACTACTGTAAGTTTATCAAAGAACTTTTATCTCGAAAGCGTAGTTAGAAGGAATATCAAAAGTATCTTTAACTAAAGATTGTACTAAAATAATAACTGCTAAAATGCCCACTAAACTATAAGATCCATGAAGTTTCACAATTCCGTGCAAACTTGGAAACACTTCTTTTCCAAAATGTTTATGTGATCATGGGGCTAGTATAAATCTTATGCCTTTATCGATCTTCAAAGAATTGAAGCTTGATGACGAAGTTAAAATGACAAATATGGTTTTGCAGCTGGCAGACCAGTCTATTAAACGTCCTTATGGCATAATAGAAGATGTGCTAGTTAAAGTGGATAAATTTGTTTTCCCAACTGACTTTGTTGTGCTAGATTTTGCATATGATGAAAAGTGTCCTATAATTTTAGGAAGACCTTTTATGTATACTGGCAAAGCATTGATAGATGTTTCGGAAGGCAAAATTAAATTAAGGATAAGGGATGATACTGTTGAATTTAATATGGGTAAAGCTGATAAATATCCTATGGATGAGGATATCTGCATGAAACTTGACTTGACTTGATTGATGCTTGCATCCAAGAGGTTGTTAAGCTAGATTTCATTCATGAATATGAAGTTAAGGGGTTGAAAAGCTCCATTGACCCATAAATCTCTTATATTTTCCTAATATATATAGTATATTATAGTAGTATATTTCTATTTTTTTAAAGTATTTTAAATTAGTGTAGATTTTCAAATAAAATAAAAGAAAGAATAAAATTTTTTTTTTGGATTTTATTACATCGCGATCGCGAACAATATCGCGCTCGTGATCAGTTTGATTTAAACTCTCTATTTCTGAGTCAGAGGAAGTCAGGATCACGACTTACTCTCGCGATCATGACCTGTGCGATCTGCACAGTAGTTATTGCTGTAACAGCTATATTCTAACGGTTAAATTTATAATCTATCTGTTAGAAGGGCAATGATTATACCAATTTCCCTATAAATAACCTCTTTTCATGTGTTATTTTCACAAAAACCTCTTATTCTTAATCTCTAAACTCTCAAAAATTAAGTTTTCTCTATTCTCCAAAACTTTCTTTCTTGATTTCAATGGCTCCTAAGAAGGCTACAACAACTTCATCAAAAGGGAAGAAAAAATTGGTGAACCGATAAAATGAAATTGGTTGTCCATTTTCGATTTATATTGACGAGGAAGTGGAAAGATATTTGAGAATTAAGAACTACGATTTTCATGGTACGCTTTTCTACGATTCTACTTTTGCTATTGATGTTGGGATTCACGCAGATGTAGAGAGATACTTTTCACTATTTGGATTGGAGAAGTTCGTGAATATGCGATTTCCTTTTATCGAGGAATTGGTTCTCGAGTTCTTGGTTACTGTTGCTGATGATGGGAATAGATTAAAGAAGAAATTCAGGAATGGAGGTGACGAATATATGTTCACTTTGATGGATTTGATCAATTGGTTTAGTTTGGGAGAGAATTATGATGATATTGAAAAAGATGAAGATTATGAGTTAACGGACGTTTGGACTCAGTTAACAGGATTGGATCGTTACGATGTTAAGAACTCGTCCAACAAGAATATTCGAAGCAACAATCTTCTCTACCTTCACAAGTTTATTTCTCAAAGTCTTTTCTTTCGACATGAAACAACTAAAGTGTCAATGAAAGACT